>ONZH01005330.1:0-80036 GCA_900303285.1 Rhinella marina | reverse complement strand
AGGGTTGCCAAGCTTTTGTATTTTTTGCTCTCATGAGCCATGCACGTATTTGTATATTTATGCATGAGTCTGCTTGAATCTACAAGAAGGCATCGTGCAGAATAGCAATAATTGAAATTCATTTAATGTAGCTTGAAGTGATAAGTTACAGTTTACTTCATAGTAAGAAATCATGGTGACACAGATCAAATACTGTAGGTCATTCAAGCATGTCCATTTCCCTAATTTATTGAATCCTCAGACTGGCCTTATAGCTATTTTATACATTATTAAATACATTTAGCGTGCTAATCGGCTCATTATTTTTCATGTCAGTTCTTCAACACTAATGGTTAACAGAGAGTTTTCAAGAGGTCATTCTATCTACTGCTGCTTCCCCCCGACCCTTCTATCCTCATTATATCTTCAGTTTGTTGTGCCACTGTGCACCCAATGACTGTACTGACATTCAGATAAAAATAGCCCCATCATTGTTATAATAGAGTGATTGGAGAAAATGGGACAATACGCTAATTAAATGTAGCACTGACTGAATCAATGCTTCCGGAGCCAACTATAGTACATGTACGTGTTTTTGTAAATATAGACTACTTCTTTAGAGCACATGTCCACCTTTGATCACCATCATTATATTGCATTACTAATTGTATTAAACATTTTTAAAGCTTCTTTCTTGGCTTCTCAACACAAAGCTGGTGATGTCATAATTGAGAAAGGTAGCCATTACATCAGACCCTGTAGCTTAAAGTCCTGACTGGACTGACTCGAGCTATCACAGACCTCAGCTGGGAGTTTCACCACAGTGCTTTTTATGTCATACCTCTATGAAGAGCTCCCAAACTTATGAGTTGAAATTTCTTCTAAAGATATATTTAGTAAGTACATATTATCCCCTTCTGGTCCCGACCCATTTCTGTTCTTGTGTTTTGGTTTTTCGCTCCCTGACTTTCAAGTGCCTTAACTTTTCCATTCACGTAGCCATATGAGGTCTTTGTTTTTGGCCCAAACAGCCTGACTTAGAGGTCAATGGGGTCATGGATAGGGTATTTGCTGGAGAAAGGGTCCAGATACAACTGAACCTGGTTGCTCTGGAATTGTGTACAGTATCTGTTTGCCGATGTGCCATGTTGGCTATTCCATCATAATCAGCAAATTTGGATTGGATACTTCTGGTGCTGCCATTTTGGCAGCAGTGGAATGCTGTCTCAGTGGGGAGTAGAGAGGGTCTCCTGGTCAGAAGTGGCTACCAGGTGTTTGCTCAGCAAAAGTTTTGTAAAACTGGTAATTTGTCAATTTTGCCTCCCTTCTGTAATCAGGTATAATTTCTCCTCTTTTACAGCTAGGGTCTAAAAGCATGGCTATGCAATAGTCATCCCTTTGCTTGATGGCAATGCCAACCAGACCTTTTTTTTTGGACAACTTATTTTTAATGAACTGCACTGTCCTGACTGCGTACAGTGTCTTGATGTAGTGTGCGCACTATGACCTTACACTGAAGACAGCGCGGGCCTAGAGAAGACTGGAAGCTGAGAATGTAAGTGAGATCGCCGGACTTGTAGAGTAGTGTTTGAGCAGGAGAACTAAGTTAATTTATTTATTTTAAGGTCTGATCTGAGGTCTGATACTTGGGGGAGGGGGGGTCTGACAAGTAGGTCTAATGGGGGTCTGATCTGAGGTCTGATATGAGGGGTCTGACATGGAGTCCTTATCTGGTCTGATACTTGGGGGGTTTGACATGGAGGTCTAATAGGGTTCTGACCTGAGGTATGATGCGGGGGTATTACATGGAGATCTAAAATGGGTCTGATCTGAGGCTTGATATGAGGTTTGATATGGAGGTCTGACTTGAGGATCTGATATGGGGGTCTGAGAACCTGATATGGGGGTCTGATTTGAGGATCTCGTATGGAGGTCTGAGCTGAGGTGTGATATAGGGGTCTGATCTGTGGCTCTGATTTGAGGGTCTGATCTGAAAGGTAAGGGGGTAATTTATGTACTGGCACACATTGTAAGTGAGTATTTGCACTAATATGATATAAGTTTTTGTACTGGTGCACATAATAGGGATATTTTTTTGTACTGGCACACATTACAAGGGGATATTTTTGTACTGGCATATATTAAGGGTTTTTTTCTACTGGCACACATTATAAGGAGAAATATTAGTATTGGGAGCTATGGGGAACATGATTACTAGTATGGGCACAATATATTATTTCTAACTAAATTATATATATATATATATATATATATATATATATATATATATTTGTCATTATCATCATTATCATCCTCACGTGCATATACGTGATAGGATCGGGCGGGTGCAGCCGACAGCCGGGCCTCTGCTGCATCTGCCGGCATCACTGTGTGCTGTGATGCCGGCGGATTAACCCTTCACACGCAGCGGTCAGTGCTGACCGCGGCATGTTTAGGGTCTGCAGAGGGAGGGAGCTCCCTCTGACTGCATTGGCCCCCCGCGCTGCACTGGCAGGGGGCCGATGATTGCCATGGCAGCTCCAATGCCTTACACAGGCATCGGAGCCTGGCATGTACGGAAGCCTAGAGGATCCAGCCTGCAGGCTGGGTTTCCTAGGGAACCTGTCAGCGTCTCACCGTAAGACGCTGACAGTTCAATTCAGTACAATACAGAAAACATTCTACTGAATTGAAACAGGGATCAAACCCTGAAAATGTGAAGTCCCACAATGGGACAAATGTAAAAAGTAAATAAAGGCAGACAGACCAAAAGTTTGGACACACCTTCTCATTCAAAGAGTTTTCTGTATTTTCCTGACTTGTAGAATTGTAGATTCACACTGAAGGCATCAAAACTATGAATTAACACATGTGGAATTATATACTTAACAAAAAAGTGTGAAACAACTGAAAATATGTCTTATATTTTAGGTTCTTCAAAGTAGCCACCTTTTACTTTGATTACTGCTTTGCACACTCTTGGCATTCTCTTGATGATCTTCAAGAGGTAGTCACCTGAAATGGTTTTCACTTCACAGGTGTGCCCTGTGAGGTTTAATAAGTGGGATTTCTTGCCTTATAAATGGGGTTGGGACCATGAGTTGTGTTGGGCAGAAGTCAGGTGGATACACAGCTGATAGTCCTACTGAATAGACTGTTAGAATTTGTATTATGGCAAGAAAAAAGCAGCTATGTAAAGAAAAACGAGTGGCCATCATTACTTTAAGAAATGAAGGTCAGTCAGTCAGAAAAATTGGGAAAACTTCGAATGTGTCCCCAAGTGCAGTCGCAAAAACCATCAAGCGCTACAAAGAAACTGGCTCACATGAGGACCGCCCCAGGAAAGGAAGACCAAGAGTGACCTCTGCTGCAGAGGATAAGTTCATCCGAGTCACCAGCCTCAGAAATCGCAGGTTAACAGCAGCTCAGATTAGAGACCAGGTCAATGCCACACAGAGTTCTAGCAGCAGACACATCTCTACAACAACTGTTAAGAGGAGACTATGTGCAGCAGGCCTTCATGGTAAAATAGCTGCTAGGAAACCACTGCTAAGGACAGGCAACAAGCAGAAGAGACTTGTTTGGGCTAAAGAACACAAGGAATGGACATTAGACCAGTGGAAATCTGTGCTTTGGTCTGATGAGTCCAAATTTGAGATCTTTGGTTCCAACCACTGTGTCTTTGTGCGACGCAGAAAAGGTGAACGGATGGACTTTCCATGCCTGGTTCCCACCATGAAGCATGGAGGAGGAGGTGTGATGGTGTGGGGGTGCTTTGCTGGTGACAAAATTGAAGGCATACTGAACCAGCATGGCTACCACAGCATCTTGCAGTGGCATGCTATTCCATCCGGTTTGCATTTAGTTGGACCATCATTTATTTATCAACAGGACAATGACTCCAAACACACCTCCAGGCTGTGTAAGGGCTATTTGACCAAGAAGGAGAGTGATCGGGTGCTATGCCAGATGACCTGGCCTCCAAAGTCACCAGACCTGAACCCAATGGAGATGGTTTGGGGTGAGCTGGACCGCAGAGTGAAGGCAAAAGACTGTTGGAATACCATGTAAAGGTGACTACCTCTTGAAGCTCATCAAGAAAATGCCAAGAGTGTGCAAAGCAGTAATCAAAGCAAAGGTGGCTACATTGAAGAACCTAGAATATAAGACATATTTTCAGTTGTTTCACACTTTTTTGTTAAGTATATAATTCCACATGTGTTAATTCATAGTTTTGATGCCTTCAGTGTGAATCTACAATTTTCATAGTCGTGAAAATACAGAAAACTCTTTGAATGAGAAGGTGTGTCCAAACTTTTGGTCTGTACTTTATGTACCCCAAAATAGTGCCAATCAAACTGTCATCTCTTCCTGCAAAAAATGAGACCCTACCTAAGACAATCTCCCAAAAGATTAAAAAAATATGGCTTTCAGAAAATGGAGATACTAAAACATGATTTTTTTTTCTTCAAAAATGCTTTTATTGTGTAAAACTGAAATAAATGTAAACAAAAGTATACATGTTAAGTATCACCGCATCCATAATAACCTGCTCTATAAAAATATCATTATCTCTGCCCTCAGGTGAACGCAGTAAAAAAAAAAAAAAAAAAAAACTGCCAAAAATTGGGAAAACTTCAAATGTGTCCCCAAGTGCAGTCGCAAAAACCATCAAGCGCTACAAAGAAACTGACTCACATGAGGACCGCCCCAGGAAAGGAAGACCAAGAGTCACCTCTGCTGCAGAGGATAAGTTCATCCGAGTCACCAAAAGATTAAAAAAATATGGCTTTCAGAAAATGGAGATACTAAAACAGGATTTTTTTTCTTCAAAAATGCTTTTAATGTGTAAAACTGAAATAAATGTAAAAAAAGTATACATGTTAAGTATCACCGCATCCATAATAACCTGCTCTATAAAAATATCATTATCTCTGCCCTCAGGTGAACGCAGTAAAAAAAAAAAAAAAAAAAACTGCCAAAAATTGGGAAAACTTCGAATGTGTCCCCAAGTGCAGTCGCAAAAACCATCAAGCGCTACAAAGAAACTGACTCACATGAGGACCGCCCCAGGAAAGGAAGACCAAGAGTCACCTCTGCTGCAGAGGATAAGTTCATCCGAGTCACCAAAAGATTAAAAAAATATGGCTTTCAGAAAATGGAGATACTAAAACAGGATTTTTTTTCTTCAAAAATGCTTTTAATGTGTAAAACTGAAATAAATGTAAAAAAAGTATACATGTTAAGTATCACTGCATCCATAATAATCTGCTCTATAAAAATATCATATGATCTATGCCCTCAGGTGAACGCAGTAAAAAAAAAAAAAAAACTGCCAAAAATGCAATTTTTTTTGTCACCTTCACCACAAAAAGTGTAATTGCAAGAGATCAAAAAGTCATACACACCCCAAAATGGCCCTACCTAAGACAATTGTCCAAAAAATAAAAAAAATATGGCTTTCAGAAAATGGAGACACTAAAACATGATTTTTTTTCCTTCAAAAATGCTTTTATTGTGTGATGACTTGCTGTATAAAAATATTTTATGACTTACCCCCTAAGGTGAACACCATAAAAAAATAAAAACTGCAAAAAATGAAAATTTTTGTCACCTTTCATCACAAAAACTGTTATAACAAGCGATCAAAAAGTCATATGCAACCCAAAATAGTACAAATCAAACCGTCATCTCTTCCTGCAAAAAATGAGCACGTACATAAGATAATCGCCCAAAAAATGAAAAAAATATAGCTTTCGGAAAATGGAGATGCTAAAACATGATTTTTTAAAAAAAAATGCTTTTATTGTGTAAAACTAAAATATATTTAAAAAAGTAGACATATTAGGTATCGCCGCGTCCGTAAAAACTTGCTCTATAAAAATATCACATGATCTAATCCCTAAGGTGAATTTCATAAAAAAAAAATAAAAACTCTGCCAAAACGACCATTTTTTTGGTCACTTAGCCACATAAAGTTTAGTATTGAGTGATCAAAAAAAATCATATGCACCAAAAAATGCTACCTATAAAAACGTCAACTCTTTCCGCAAAAAATGAGCCCCTACACAAGACGATCGGCAGAAAAATTAAAAAAATGTAGCTTTCAGAAAATTAAGACACAAAAACATAATTTTTGTTTTAAAAAATGCTTTATTATGTAGAACTGGAGCAGCAACAAAAAATACACATATATGGTATTGTTGCGTAATTTATCCACCACCCAGTCTTCCACGCAGTCCACCCACGGCCTGGCCCCCCATGGAAAATATGGATTCAGATCCGGCATACTCCCAAGAACTCTTTTCTGGACCCTTCCCAGAGTCACAAACCACTGCTCAGCAGCAACCGGAGCAGTTGCTCTGTCCCGATGCCCAAAATTTAGAACTTTCGCAGTCTGTGGGTGATGAGAGAGTGGACTTAGTGCAAGTAGTGTGTCAAGAGGTGTCGGATGATGATGAGACACGGTTGTCAGACAGTGACGTTGTTGTCAGGGCAGTAAGTCGAAGAGGGGAGCAGAGTGAGGAATTGGAGGAAGAGCTGGTGGATGATGAGGTGACTGACCCGAGCTGGGTTGGTAAGCCTAGTCAAGACAGTGCTTCTGAGGGGGAGGCAATTGCAGCACCAGAATAGGTTGGAGGAGGCAGTGGGGTGGCCAGAGGGAGAAGCAGGGCCAGAGCAAGTAGATCAGCAACTGTTTCACGGAGTAAAGCTCCCGTGCTGAGGCCTAGATGTTCACAAGTCTGGCGGTTCTTTAAAGAAAGTGAGGATGACCGACGGACTGTGGTGTGCAACCTGTGCCACACCAGGACCAGCAGGGGAGCCACCACTACCAGCCTAACCACTACCAGCATGCGTAGGCATATGAGTGCTAAACACATGACTTAATGGAACTAAGGCCGTTCACCTCCTGCGGGTCACACCACTGCTCCTTCCGCTGTGTCACATGCTGGCTCTGCGATTCAACCCACCGCCCAGGACCCTGGCACGAGCGCCTCCCGCCCTACAACCACCCCTTCACCTTCACGATCCTCCACACCCTCCACCAATGTGTCCCAGCGCAGCGTTCAGCTGTCGTTGCATCAGACATTGGAGCGCAAGTGCAAATAAAATTCCACCCACCCACATGCACAAGCCCTAAACGTCCACATCTCCAAACTGCTGAGCCTGGAGATGCTGCGCTATAGACTGGTAGAGATTGAGGCTTTCCGCAACCTGATGGCAGTGGCTGTCCCTCGGTACTTGGTCCCCAGCCGCCACTACTTTTCCTGATGTGCCGTCCCAGCCCTACACCAGCACGTGTCAGAGAACATCATCCGTGCCCTGACCAACGCGGTTACTGAGAAGGTCCACCTGACCACGGACACGTGGACAAATGCTGGTGGGCAGGGACACTATATCTCCCTGACAGCACATTGGGTTAACTTGGTGGAGGCTGGGACCGAGTCTGACCCTGGGGCCGCTCATGTACTGTCCACACCGAGGATTGCGGGGCCTACCTCAGTCATGGCTTCTCAGACTTATTATGCCTCTTCCTGCAACCCCTCCTACTCTCAGTCGGTAGCTCTAGGCGCAGCAGGAGCTTAGGTGACAAGAGGCACACCGCACAAGAGCTGTTACAGGGCATCACGGCGCAGACCGATCTTTGGCTGGCGCCGCTGAACCTCCAACCAGGCATGGTTGTGTGTGACAACGGGCGTAACCTGGTGGCGGCTCTGCAACTCGGCAGACTCACACATGTGCCATGCCCGGCCCACGTGTTCAATCTTGTGGTTCAGCTGTTCCTCTAGACCTACCCTAATTTGTCTGATTTGCTCACCAAGGTGCGACGCATCTGTGCGCATTTCCGCAAGTCAACCACAGATGCTGCCACTCTCAGGGCAGTGCAACGGCGCTTACAACTGACAGCTCACCGACTGTTGTGCGACGTGCCCACGCAATGGAATTCCACATTACACATGTTAGCCAGGGTTTACCAGCACTGCAGAGCCATTGTAGACTGCCAGATGACAACTTCCACGAGAACTGGTAGTCAGGTTAGTCAGCTTCCTCAAGTCTACAATGAGGAGTGGATGTGGATGTCTGATATCTGTCAGGTGTTAAGCAACTTTGAGGAGTCAACACAGATGGTCAGCGGCGATGCCGCCATTATCAGCGTCACCATCCCGCTGCTTTGTCTGCTGAAAAACTCACTGCTCAGCATGAAGTCAGAGGCTTTGCGCATGTCACAGGAGATGGGGGAAGAAGATACGTTGCTTGATAGCCAGAGCACCCTCAGGTCTGTTTCTCGCAGTATTGGAGGATGAGGAGTAAGAGGAGGAGAATGTTGGTGAGACTGAAGATAGTACCAATGCTCATTCCTTCTTATCTGTTGAGTGTGTATGGGCTGAAGAGGAGGAGTTGGAGGAGGAGGAAATGGAGAGTCAGCCTATTGAGGAGAGGGAATTCTTGCATGTTGGGACCCTGGAGCTCATGGCTGACTTCATGTTAGGCTGCCTTTCCCGTGACCCTTGCGTTAGAAGCATTTTTGCCAACACCGATTACTGGGTGTTCACCCTCCTGGACCCACGGTACAAGCAGAACTTTTCCACTCTCATTCCTGTAGAGGAAAGGAGTATGAGAGTGAATCAATATCAACAGGCCCTGGTGCACAAGCTGAAACAATCCTTCCCATCTTACACCACTAGCGGTAGAGGACGTAGTTCTGTGGGCCAACTAGCGGGGGAGAGGAGGCGAGCAGGCAGCTTGTTAAGCACTGGCAGGGGAACACTCTCCAAGGCCTTTGCCAGTTTTATGTCACCCCAGCAAGACTATGTCACCCATCCCCAGTCTAGGCAGAGTAGGGGGGAGCTGTTCAGAAAGATGGTGAGGGAGTACCTAGCTGACCATACCAACGTCCTGCGTGATCACTCTGGTCCATACAACTACTGGGTTACAAAGCTGGACACGTGGCCTGAACTGGCGCTGTACGCCTTGGAGGTGCTGGCCTGTCCTGCCGCTAGCGTGTTGTCAGAGCGGGTCTTCAGTGCAGCTGGTGGCATCATCACTGATAAGCGTACACGCCTGTCAACTGACAGCGCTGACAGGCTGACGCTTATTAAAATGAATAAAGCCTGGATTTCATCGGAATTCAAATCTCCACCGGGGGAAAGCAGCTCAACATAAGTATTCTTTATGTATCCTCTCCTCCTCCTCCTTCTCTTCGCACACAAACGCTGAGCCAACAGGCAATTTTTCTGAGGGCCAACTGGCGCTCTTTACAAACAATGTTTACGGAGGGCCACCTACAGGCCCTCTCTCCAATAAATTTTTTAGGAGCGTCAACTACAGACACTCAAAAACAATTTTATAGGAGGGTCAACTACAGACACTCAAAAAGAAATTTTTGGGAGGCTCACCTACAGCCATTTGCAATCTCAGTCTGACCAATGCATTGGTGGTTTCACCGCCATGCTGTGTCAGGGTAAATTTTTGGGTTGTTCACCTGCTACTTCAGTCTAACTTGGTCACTCAGTTGTCACCGCCATGCTGTGTCAGGGTAAATTTTTGGGTGGTTCACCGGCTACCTCAAGTAACTTGGTCAATTGGGGGTGTCACCGCCATGCTGTGTCAGGGTAAAATTTTATGTGCTTCACCTGCTACCTCAGTTACTCTGCTACTTGGTCAGCTACTTGGTCACTCTTTTGTCACCGCCATGCTGTGTCAGGGTAAATTTTTGGGTGGATCACCGGCTACCTCAAGTAACTTGGTCAATTGGGGGTGTCACCGCCATGCTGTGTCAGGGTAAAATTTTATGTGCTTCACCTGCTACCTCAGTCTAACTTGGTCACTCTGTTGTCACCGCCATGCTGTGTCAGGCTACATGTTTGGGTGGCTCACCTGCTACCTCAACTAACTTGGTCACTTGTTGGTGTCACCACTAGACTGCGGCTACTGTGCCGCACACTACCGAATTGTTCACTGCACTGTAGTATATATAACTGAGAGAAAAAACATAGTCTTTAGACTGCGGCTACTGTACCGCACACAACAGAATTTTTCACTGCACTGTAGTATATATAACTGAGAGAAAGAACGTAGTCTTTAGACTCCGGCTACTGTACCGCACACAACAGAATTTTTCACTGCACTGTAGTATATATAACTGTGAGAAAAACGTAGTCTTTAGACTGTGGCTACTGTACCGCACACAACAGAATTTTTCACTGCACTGTAGTATATATAACTGTGAGAAAAACGTAGTCTTTAGACTGCGGCTACTGTACCGCACACTACAGAATTGTTCACTGCACTGTAGTATATATAACTGAGAGAAAAAACGTAGTCTTTAGACTCCGGCTACTGTACCGGACACGACAGAATTTTTCACTGCACTGTAGTATATATAACTGAGAGAAAAATCATAGTCTTTAGACTGCGGCTACTGTACCGCACACAACAGAATTTTTCACTGTACTGTATTATATATAACTGAGAGAAAAAAACGTAGTCTTTAGACTGCGGCTATTGTACCGCACACCACTCAATTTTTCACTGCACTGTAGTATATATAACTGAGAGAATAAACGTAGTCTTTAGACTGCGGCTACTGTACCGCACACGACAGAATTGTACACTGCACTGTAGTATACATAACAGAGAAAACTTACTCTTTAGACTGCAGCTAATGTATAGCACACTACAGAATTGTTCACTGCACTGTAGTATATATAACTGAGAGAAAAAACGTACTGTTTAGAATGCGGCTACTGTACAGCACACTACAGAATTGTTCACTGCACTGTAGTATATATAACTGAGAGAAAAAATGTAGTGTTTAGAATGCGGCTACTGTACAGCACACTACAGAATTGTTCACTGTACTGTAGTATATATAACTGAGAGAAAAAACGTACTCTTTAGACTGCGGCTACTGTACAGCACACTACAGAATTGTTCACTGCACTGTAGTATATATAACTGAGATAAAAAATGTATTCCCTAGACTGCACTACAGATCCCAGCAAGCCAAGGTACAGCAGCAACAAAAATGAGTACTGAGAGGACTTTGGGCAATTTCTTTGGGGTCTGTGTGGACCATGTGCTGTCCCCTTTCTGCCACCAGTCGCTGTGCACAGTGTGCAGCCAAGATGGCGGTAGCTGCACTACAAGTCTCAGCCAGCAGCCAGGAGGAGACCAATAAAAAAGGTGCTTGTAGCCCTTAGAAGGGCTGTTGGGTTCTTGAGGATGATTCCTGCCTAACCAAAATCTAAATTGAGGCCCTAACACTCTCCCTGACAGACAGCAGCGCTATCCCTAATCTCATCCAGGCAGCGTCTGAGGCGAGCAGCGCGGGACCAGATTCTTATATTCCCAGGTCATCTGATCTGGCCAGCCAATCCCTGCTATGGATCTGTAGGGGTTCCACGTGATGTTAGGCGGTACCAAAGCTCTCCTGTATGTTGATTGGCTGAGAAAAAGGTGCCTAACATGCAGGAAGAGGAAGATGCCATTTCCTCGAGTATCGCGAGATGCTCGTCCGAGTATCGAGCATGTACGAATACCCTAATGCTCGAACGAGCACCAAGCTCGGACGAGCATGTTCGCTCATCTCTAATATTGACTCAAATTTACCACTAACATGAAGTACAATATGCCATGAGAAAACAATCTCAGAATCGCTTAGATAAGTAAAAGCGTTCCAGAGTTATTACCACAAAAGTGAAACATGTCAGATTTGAAAAATGTAGCTTGGTCCTTAAGGTGAAAACTGACTTGGTCTTCAAGGGGTTAAGGCTAAAAAGAGTTATGTCACTAAGGGGTTAAAAATGCAATTGTATTTCCTGAGCCAACAATATTTACTTTAGACACATTAAAAATCTACAACAAAAAAGTGATATTTTCAGTGGGTTTTTCCAATTTTAATGTGACTTTTAAGATGTTAACATTATTTCTATTTGTCTTGTCTGTTTATTCTGATAAAGGGCTCTTCCATCACTTGTGGCCCGAAATGTCACTACCAAACAGTCACTATATGTGTTTTTTTTGTCACAATGCAGCACAATTTGGCTGGACGAATAAATTGATGCATTTTTAAGTGCAGAGTTTGGAATATCTGTATTTTCTTCATCCTGATTGTGAGGAGGAAACAGTAGATGTGCACTTGATGAAAGCCATAAAATTACAGGAGCATGCTGTTGTCATTTTCAAAAAAGCACTTGTATTTTCCAACACTATGGGCAACGTGTCACCTCCAGTGGCTATATAATAACCATACTAATGTCATTTCGGAAATCCAGTACTCTGATAACAGCGCAACTTGTTCCTTTTCAGAAGAGGACGTTAGGTGAATCACATCCAATTGACTGGATCAAATGATTTTCAAATTTCAGATTCAACAGCTCTGAATTGGCGATATCGAACTAGCAATTGTCATCTCCTCTAAGCAAAAGAAACTCTCTAACACTAAACTAGCTATAGTCTCTTTTTTAAGGTCTTTTTTCCTTATCTGCAAGATGTCCTGTCCCTCCAATATATATATGTTTGGATTTCTACAAGCAGTATATATACCAAACAGGGTTGTAGTAGACTAGAACCTGAGCGCAAATCAATAATTTGAATAAGTCTTTCTATGTAAACAAAAAAATTTCAGATACAATTTGGAAATTTTAAAGGAAGATGATTCACCTATCCACCTAACCAAAGAAATCAGGTTGAAAACAAGGATGCTTCAACAGAATGCTGTTGAACAACTTTGCTGTCTATGGCTTGATGAAATGTCATTATGAAAGTCTACATGAAAAAGTCCTAATGTGTATATCCTAATACAAAAGATCCAGGATAAATTATTAGCAGAAAGAAGTGGAATGGTGTTGAAATCTGACTTTGTAAAGCATCAGCTCACAAGTAAATTGCTTGCCAATGGTGTACAAGAACTCTAGCACCAAAATCCATCACTGCCAGCTACAGAAGTGCTGTGTATGCTGTGTGAAAGCCATGATGAATTAAAATAGAAATTTTCAAACCCACAGGAGACTGAAGGGCTGCTCAATGGTGCCACCACAATGACAAATTCTTCACTCTCAGTTCATGATGTTAATGAACATATGTCCAGGTAGACCAATATTCCTAAAAGTAGGAAATATAAAGAATACAATTAGAGATGAAGGTTTTAAGAAGTTCTTAAGGAAACATCAGCAGATTATCCTATGGTATGTTGGCAGCTAATAATAGATTCACAAATACTGCATGCTATACTTTAAATTTATCCCATATCGGTCCATTGGTTACAAATCTAATTTTAGTACAATAACCGGGGGCATGTGATACATTTTCAGTTGTTGCCATGAAGCCATGTTCACACTGATGTTGGTCAAAGCTAATGGTGAGGAACCACAACCAATGTAGAATTTACTACACTTACTGTACTTCAACAACACTGTGCTGAATACCACGAAAGTTTACATTTTTGAAAGCTGAGAGGCAAAAATTTCTTCGCTCTAGTTCAGGAGGTTAATGACAAATTTCCAAATATACAATTATTCTTAAAAGTAAGTGATGGCAGCAGCATTTACTCAGTCTTGGGATCATTGACATTGGTGCAGGGGCTATAAGCTTCATTCATTAGTCTAATAAAACAAACTCCAGTGGAAAATCAGAGCAATGGGGATCCATTGCATATGGCAGATTAAAATAACTTCTACATTAAACATACACTGTTTGCATACATACCAGGCATAACATCATCACAAAACAAGCGCACGTATATGTATATGTTTATTATTCCCTGTGTTATACGCTGGTGGGCCTGTAGTTTTGCACAGGTTCCATTCATGTACTTGTTTCACCACCTATGAATTATTTTAATGCATGATTTTGTTTTAAATGTGAAAAATAAAATATAATATATTTTATATGTATTGAATTTATGGGCTTGTTTTGTGATGATGTTATGCATATTTATGACAGGGGTTTGAGTGTTAGCCCAACACGGCACTGTAATTTTACTGGGTGACCCCGTCATATAGCACTTTGTGTATGAGGTGTATACATACCAGGCAGTTGTCTCTTATGTTGAAAGAGCAAAATTGATTATCTAATTTTATTTTTGTTTGCAGTGCTAGTGGTGTATATCAGACACATACTTCTGTAATACACAGGATTTAATGTAGATAAGGGAACATTTATGACATTGCCCATATTGTTCAGTGTGTCTTTTATGCAGTAATTCTATCTTAACCAGAAAACACAACTTACTCCAGAATATGAGAATCTTTCCTATATAATTCTCCTCCCTTTACAATTTGCTCTTTGCTTTGGCTTCAAAAGTGCATTAAAATAAACTGGATCAAAGTATCATATATAAAAGCACCCATAGTCTTACATTGCAACTATGGCTTTGAATACTTAGAACACACCACTCAAAATAGTCTTGACTAATCATGCCATATGAAAGATTGGATTACAAGAAGCAAAAATGTTTGTAATAAATCTGACAGTTTTTTTTTAGTAAATGTTTAATGTGAAAGTTTTATGAAGCTCCTGGAATTATCTAGATTTCTGCCTGAGTACTTCAGAACTAGAGATGAGCGAGCACTAAAATGCTCGGGTGCTCGTTATTCGAGACGAACTTTTCCCGATGCTCGGGTGCTCGTTTCGAGTAACGAACCCCATTAAAGTCAATGGGAGACTCGAGCATTTTTGCACGGGACCAAGGCTCTGCCTAGGGAAGGCAGAGTGAAAACCTGGAAACCTCAGAAAATGATGGAAACACCATGGAAATGGACAGGAAACAGCAGGGGCAGCATGCATGGATACCTCTGAGGCTACCTAATCCCACCATAACCCCAAATTCTCCTGCAACAGCCTGGTGGTTACCCTCATGGCAATTATGCTCGCCCAAAGAAAAGCGAGGCACATGCCCATCACATGTTAGGGAAGCACCCAACTAGGTGCAACGAAGGTCCATCACCCATGCCCATGCTGGCACTGCTCTCCTATCCCCAGCCACATGATGCAGGCATAAGCCTGACACAGCATGGCAGTGACACCAACAAGTGACCAAGTTACATGAGGTAGCAGGTGAGCCACCCAAAAATTTAGCCTGATGCAGCATGGCGGTGACAACAGAGTGACCGAATGACACTGCGGGAGCAGGCGAACCACATAAACATTTTTCGTGGCCCTGTATGGCGGCGGTGACAACAGAGTGACTGAGTTAGTATGCGGTAACTGGTGAAGCACCCAAAAATATAGCCTGACACAGCATGGCGGTTACACCACCAATGACTTTGTCCGACTGAGAATGCAGTGAAATGGCTTTTGTTGAGCCTCCAAAATTTTTTTTCTTTTTGGAGTACATAAAGTCGACCCACAGAAAAATTTTTTTTTTAAATGTCGGTACTTGCGCCTCCTGAAAAATTGTTTTGTACTGTCTGTTTGACACTCCTGAAACATTGTTTTACACTGTCTGTAGTTGACACTGCGGAAAAATTGTTTGGAGAGAGGGCCTGTAGGTGGCCCTAGGGAAAAATTGTTTAGAGAGAGGGCCTGTAGGTGGACCTCCGGAAAAATTGTTTGGAGAGAGGGCCCTTTTGGGGGCCCTCCGGAAAAATTGTTTAGAGAGAGGGCTTGTAGGTGGACCTCCGGAAAAATTGTTTGGAGAGAGGGCCTGTAGGGGGCCCTCCGGAAAAATTGTTTAGAGAGAGGGCTAGTAGGTGGACCTCCGGAAAAATTGTTTATAGAGAGAGCCCTGTAGGTGGATCTCCGGAAAAATTGTTTGGAGAGAGGGCCTGTAGGGGGCCCTCTGAAAAAATTGTTTAGAGAGAGGGCCTGTAGGTGGACCTCCGGAAAAATTGTTTGGAGAGAGGGCCTGTAGGGGGCCCTCTGGAAAAACTGTGATAAAAGAGTGCCAGTTGGCCCTCTAAAAAATTGAGTTTTTTGGGTCAGCGTTAGGCAAAGACGACAAGGAGGAGGAGGAGTAGGAGGAGTAGAGAAGAGGAATCGGATACATAAGTAATGTTAATCTTTAGCTGCTTTCCCCCGGAGTAGATTTGAATTCCGGTGAAATCCAGGCTTTGTTCATTTTAATAAGGGTCAGCCTGTCATCGCTGTCAGTTGACAGGCGTGTACGCTTATCGATGATGACGCCACCAGCTGCACTGAATACCCGCTCTGACAACACGCTAGCGGCAGGGAAGGCCAGCACCTCCAAGGCGTACAACGTCAGTTCAGGCCACGTGTCCAGCTTTGAAACCCAGTAGTTGTATGGAGCAGAGTGATCGGTCTGGACGTTGGTATGGTCAGCTAGGTACTCCCTCACCATCTTTCTGTAAAGCTCACCCCTACTCTGCCTAGACTGGGGACAGGTGACAGTGTCTTGCTGGGGTGACATAAAACTGGGAAAGGCCTTGGAGAGCGTTCCCCTGCCAGTGCTGGACCAGCTGCCTGCTCGCCTCCTCTCCCCCGCTACTTGGCCCAAAGAACCATGCGCTCTGCCGCTATCGGTGTCAGATGGGAAGGATTGTTTCAGCTTGTGCACCAGGGCCTGTTGATATTGATTCACTCTCATACTCCTTTCCTCTACAGGGATGCGAGTGGAAAGGTTCTGCTTGTACCGTGGGTCCAGGAGAGTAAACACCCGGTAATCGGTGTTTGAAAAAATGCTTCTAACACGAGGGTCACGGGATAGGCAGCCTAACATGAAGTCTGCCATATGCGCCAGAGTCCCAACAAGCAAGAATTCCCTCTCCTCACTGGCCTGACTGTCCATTTCCTCCTCCTCCTCCTCCTTCTCTTCAGCCCATACACGCTCAAGAGTTAAGAAGGACTGAGCATTGGTACCCTCTTCTGTCTCACCGACATTCTCCTCCTCTTCCTCCTCATCCTCATCCCCCTCCTGCGATACGCGCTGAGAAACAGACCGGAGGGTGCTCTGGCTATCAAGCGACGTATCTTCCTCCACCGTCTCTTGTGAAAAGCGCAAAGCTTCCGACTTCATGCTGAGCAGTGAGTTTTTCAACAGGCAAAGCAGCGGGATGGTGAGGCTGATAATGGCGGCATCGCCGCTGACCATCTGTGTTGACTCCTCAAAGTTGGTCAACACCTGACAGATATCAGACATCCACGTCCACTCCTCATTGTAGACTTGAGGAATCTGACTGACCTGACTACCAGTTCTGGTGGAAGTTGACATCTGACAGTCTACAATCGCTCTGCGCTGCTGGTAAACTCTGGATAACATGTTTAATGTGGAATTCCATCTTGTGGGCACGTCGCACAACAGTCGGTGAGCGGGCAGTTGTAGGTGGCGCTGCGCTGCCCTGAGAGTGGCAGCATCTGTGGTCGACTTGCGGAAATGCGCACAGATGTGGCACACCTTGGTGAGCAAATCAGACAGATTGGGGTATGTCTTGAGGAACCACTGAACTATTAGATTAAACACGTGGGCCAGGCATGTCACATGTGTCAGTCTGCTGAGTTGCAGAGCCACCACCAGGTTACGCCCGTTGTCACACACAATCCATGCCTGGCTTGAGGTCCAGCGGTGCCAGCCACAGATTGGTCTGCGCAGTGATGCCCTGTAACAGCTCTTGGGCAGTGTGCCTTTTGTCACCTAAGCTCAGCAGTTTGAGCACCGCCTGGTGGCGCTTACCCACAGCACTGCTGCTGCGCCTAGAGCTACCGACTGAAGGCGCAGTGCCCACGGATGGTAATTCGGAGGATGAGGAGGGGTCGGAGGAGGAGGCATAGTACATCTGAGAGACCGTGACCGAGGTAGGCCCCGCAATCCTCGGTGTGGGCAGTACATGAGCGGCCCCAGGGTCAGACTCGGTTCCAGCCTCCACAAAGTTAACCCAATGTGCCGTCAGTGAGATATAGTGTCCCTGCCCGGCAGCACTTGTCCACGTGTCCGTGGTTAGGTGGACCTTCTCAGAAACAGCGTTGGTCAGGGCACGGATGATGTTCTGTGACACGTACTGGTGTAAAGATGGGACGGCACATCTGGAAAAATAGTGGCAGCTGGGGACTGAATACCGAGGGACAGCCACCGCCATGAGGTTGCGAAAGGCCTCGGTCTCTACCAGCCTATAGGTCAGCATCTCCAGGCTCAGCAATTTGGAGATGTGGACATTGAGGGCTTGGGCATGTGGGTGGGTGGAACTGTATTTCCTCTTGTGCTCCAGCGTCTGCTGTAAAGACAGCTGAACGCTGCGCAGGGACACATTGGTGGACGCTGTGGAGGATCGTGTAGGCCAAGGTGTGGTTTTCCGGTGGGAGGCGCTTGTGCCGGGGTCCTGGGCAGGGGGTTGACTAGCAGAGGCAGCGAGTGACACAGGGGAAGGAGCAGTGGTGTGAACCGCAGGAGGTGGTGAACGGCCTTGGTTCCATTTAGTGGGATCCTGGTATGGCACAGGTTGCACACCACAGTCCGTCGGTCATCCTCAATTTCTTTAAAGAACTTCCAGACTTGCGAACATCTAGGCCTCGACACGGGAGCTTCACTACGTGAAACAGTTGCTGCTGATGCACCAGCTTTGGCCCTGCTTCTCCCTCTGGCCACACCACTGCCTCTTACAACCTGTTCTGGTGCAGCACTCGCCTCCGCCTCAGAAGCACTGTCTTCACTCGGCATATCAACCCAGCTTGGGTCAGTCACCTCGTCATCCTCCGATTCCTCAGTCTGCTCCCCCCTCGGAATTCCTCCCCTGACAACAACTTTACCACTGTCTGACAACTGTGTCTCCTCATCGTCCGACACCTCTTTACAAACTTCTTCCACTAACTCAACATTGTCATCATCATCACCCACAGACTGCGACAGTTGGAAAACTTGGGCATCGGGAAAGAGGTCAGCAGCAACCTGAGAAGTGGTTTGTTACTCTGGGAAGGGTCCAGAAAACAGTTCCTCAGAGTATGCCGGATCGCATTCCAAATTTTCCTGGGAGGGGGCAGACTGGGGGGAAGGAGGTTGTGGTGGAGGAGCCATAGGAGTGCTCCCTTGGGTAACGTGGGTGGACTGCGTGGAAGACTGACTGGTAGACAAATTACTTGAAGCATTGTCCGCAATCCACGAGATCAGCTGTTCGCACTGTTGTGGTTTCAACAGTCCTCTACCACGTGTCCCTGTAAGTTGAGACATGAAGCTAGGGCAGTAATTGAATGCCCACGCCCCCACGCCCTCGTCCTCGACCCTTAGCCCTGGGGTTCAACATTTTCTGTATATAAGTGTATTATATAAAAAAAATAAATAAATGGGCCTGCTGTACTGAAACCCACAAACTTATTCAATCTGAACAAGAAAATATATAGGTGGATAAGTTAGAGCAAAATTACTTATGTTATTACGTACCGTGCAGTATGGAGCAATTACACTGAAACTATTAGATTAGACAGACTTGGTCTGCTTAAGTGCAACCCAGACAAATGTCGCACAGAGATTTTTGTAATGTAGCTGTGTCAGTGAGAGCAAAAGACCTTTTTTAATTAAGTGACGTACAGAATGTGTCACCTGGACAGAAAATACGGATTGTGTTTTGTATATAGGTGGATAAGTTAGAGCAAAATTACGTATGTTATTACGTACCGTGCAGTATGGAGCAATTACACGGAAACTATTAGATTAGGCAGACTTGGTCTGCTTAAGTGCAACCCAGACAAATGTCGCACAGAGATTTTTATAATGTAGCTGTATCAGTGAGAGCAAAAGACCTTTTTTAATTAAGTGACGTACAGAATGTGTCACCTGGACAGAAAATACGGATTGTGGTTTTTGGTGACTGGACAGCTGAACTGTGACACACAGAATGGTTCCACACAGCTGTATGAAATGAATTTGTATCACTGAGATAAAACAACAAAAAAACTTTTTTTTAATTTTTTTTTTAATATATATTTTTTCTTAACGTGATGTGCAAAAACAATCAGAGAGCAAACTCAGCCCCTGCTGACTGTGGATATTTTGACTGCAATCCAGACAAATGTCGCACAGAGATTTTTGTAATGTAGCTGTATCAGTGACAGCAAAAGACCTTTTTGAATTACGTGACGTACAGAATGTGTCACCTGGATAGAAAATACGGAGTGTGGTTTGTGGTGAGTGGACAGCTGAACTGTGACACACAGAATGGTTCCATACAGCTGTATGAAATGGATTTGTATCACTGAGATAAAACAACAAAAAAACTATTTTTTTATATTTTTTTTTAATATATATATTTTTTTAACGTGACGTGCAGAAACTATCAGAGAGCAAACTTAGCCCCTTCTGACTGTGGCTATTTTGACTGCAACCCAGACAAATGTCGCACAGAGATTTTTGTAATGTAGCTGTATCAGTGAAAGCAAAAGACCGTATTTGATTACGTGATGTACAGTATGGGTCACCTGGACAGAAAATACGGATTGTCATTTGTGGTGAGTGGACAGCTGAACTGTGACACACAGAATGGTTTCACACTGCTGTATGAAATGGATTTGTATCACTGAGATAAAACAATTAAGAAAATTGTTATATATGGCGATAGCTGCACTACTAGTGCCAGCCAGCTCAGCCAGGAGACAAAAAAAATGTCTTGTAGCCCTTAGAAGGGCTGTTGGGTTCTTTTGAGCTCACTCCTGCCTAACAGAGAACTAAATCCAGGCCCTAACACTCTCCCTGAAACGCAGCAGCTCTGTCCCTAACGACATCCAGACAGCATCTGAGCCGAGCACCGTGGGCAGTCACTAGTATATTCCAGGGTCACCTGATCAGGCCAGCCAACCCCTGCTATCGACATGTATGGGCCCCACGTGATGCTGGGTGTACCGCAGAGTCTCCTGGCTTGTGATTGGCTGAGTTTATAGGCGGCAAAAATTCAAAATGCGGGAGATGCCATTTCCTCGAGCATGGCGAGATACTCGTCCGAGCAGCGAGCACTTACGAGTACCGTAATACTCGAACGAGCACCAAGCTCGGACGAGCATGCTCGCTCATCTCTAATCACTATTCTTCTTAAAAGCAAAGACATTCAAATTTACAAAATAGTGAATTTTTCCAAATTTTTTTTATAAACAAAAAATAGGTAAACATATTGGCTCAAATTTACCACTAACATGAAGTACAATATGTCACAAGAAAACAGTCTCAAAATCGATTGGATAAGTAAAAGCATTCCAGAGTTGTTACCACATAGTGACACATATCAGATTTCTAAAATGCGGCTTGGTCCTTATGGTGAAAACTGGCTTGGTCTTGAAGGGGTTGCCCTGCAGTTTGTATACTTAGTCATTGGTAGAAAATGTATGTAATCTTCTAAAACAGTTATCTAAAGTTCACAAACAATGTTTTTCAAGACAAATCAAATCATCAAATAACTAGGTATCAATGAAAAACACCCAGGCTCTGTGCTTCAAATGTACCTTCAGAGGTTAGACAATCCAGAAGCCAATGGCTGAGAAGTAACTACTAGAAAGATCCTCCTTATGCGTACAGACTCCCCAAGAATAGACATGACATCTTTGGGAGACCATTACAGATTTTACACAGGGTCATAGAAGCATCCACCTTCCTAAACCTTCAGCCTTTTCTTGGATTTAAATGCATTTATCCAGTGGCTCACAAGGTACTGTAAAATGGATAAATACCATGGTATTGCTACTTTTAAGGTTACAAGAACTTTTTTAGGGCTCCACATTTTTAAGATCTGCTATTTTAGAATGAAGAAAAATATTTTAGTCATGTTTACTGACACTCTTAAGTAGATTGTCACTCTATTAGAGTAGTGACTATTGTATTGACTAAGGACTAACTAATTTAGGATACATTCACACCACTATATAATTTTACCCGCATCTGATCCGCATCTTTTCCGCATTTTTGCAAATACATACAGATGTATTCATTCCTATGGGTAAACAAAATGTGCAGACAACATTCAGTATGTTATCTGCATCTGTGTTTCCGCATTTCCCGTCTGCAAAAATATGAAGCTTGTACTACTGTTGTTCGCACAGAACGTTCCGCAGCCCTATTCAAGTCAATGGATCTGCAAATTGCGGAAGACATACGGAAACCATTGTTTTCTGTGTTTTGCGGATTCGTTTCCATGTAATTGAAGGCCCTAGCCCCTGAGCTAGGTGCAAAATATTCTGATATTACTATTGCTCAAGAGTTAGGACAGCTTCCAAGTTGCTCTAACAAAATTGCAAGAGTAGATGCACGAATACTGATTGTTCTCATCCAGGAAAGACCAGAGTTGTGGATACGTGGAGAGATCTGTACCATGACAGAGTCTGAAAGGACCGGTCATAGGAAAAGGTCACCCTGGAGATGCTACCTAACGAATGGGCCAAATTCACAATTGCGCAACATTTGGGACTTTTTATATCTGTTCTTTATATAATCTTTTTGTTTTTATTGTCCAAATTCAGCACCCCTTATCAAGTCCTGTAGCATCCCCTGTTTGCATTTCCAGGGCAGGGTTCTCTCCTTTTAGATGTTTGCACTAGAAAGGTATATGGGCCTTCTAAGTGACATAGGGAAGTTTTGCTTTTAATAATCTCCTATGATGCAGTTTGTAAAATGTGATGGTTTTCTGAAATGTTCATATTTGAGCACCCCAAGCAAGTTCTGTAGCATCCCCTTTTTGCCATTTCCACGGCAGTGTTAGTTAGGCATCTCCTCTGCATAGATCATCATGATTAGCCAGGGTCCAACAACTGGAAACCCCACTAATCAACTGTTTTAGAAGGCAGCAGTGCTAGAGGAGCGTTGTGGTCTTCTCTATGTTTCCCTCTGGCCCAGTGACATCACCACTAGTATGACTGGCCTGGGTGGGGCTAAGCTCCGTTCACTTAAATGGAGCTAACCCTGCCCAGGCCACTGATACTAGTCGTGACATCACTGGGCTGGAGGGAAACAGAGAGAAGGCCGCAGTGTTCCTGTATCTCCGCTGCCTTCTCAAACATCTGATTGGTGGGGGTCCCAATTGCTCTATCCAGATAATAGGTCATCAGTTAAAAATAACTGCAGAACCCCACTAGGTTAAACTTACAATAAATATATTTCGTCTGCAGTACTGTGGACAATCTTCGTGTCGAAGAGGACTCTTCCTCGACCGATATAGAAGAGCTGACACCTCCATCATCTTGCCTTACACCTGTAGGACAATATGGGGCAGAAGAAACTGCAGGAATTAGACCAGCAGATGAATAAATTCATCAGCAGACATCACCTCCTGAGCAAACCCAGAGGCAAAGCAGGCGCAGAAAGGGGGGAATCTCTTAACAGCTAGTCTCTCATTTGACTATGAGAGATTTTACAGATTCACAGGTATTTAAATACCTAAATCGTCATAAGGATGAGACCCCAGAGGAACAGATGCTACGCAGCCTGGCCCCTGGCTTACAGAGAGTACCCCCAGAACGACACCTGATGGTAGTAAGTGTGTTGTCATCTGTTCTGTATCTGTTTCAAAGGGATAATATGCCCCTAGAGATAATCCAATATATTTACATGCAGGAGGCACATTTGGCTTCTCAGCCAAGATCTGCTTTACCTTCTTCAGCACAGCCCATGTCTCACCATACTGTGCTTCACCAGACATTTCCTCAACCGTGAAATTTTTGAATTATAATTTTGTTTTATTTTCTGTATTTAATTAGCATTTTTGAATTATATAAGTGGATTTTTGTGTTAATTCTTCTGCATACAGATGTTGGTTTGGGCTGGTTTCTATGCTTGTCATCCAGTTGCGAATGCAATATCATTAGGAACAAATATTTTAATGGTCAACGCACATTCAGTTAGCATCTGGCATTACAATATTTTGATGGCATTTTTGGAGACTTTAACGTTTTTTATGGTGTCCTTAAAGTTCCATCAACATTCAGTGGACAAGTGATGAACTAGCCTGGCCAAAACCACAGCATGCTGTGGTTTGTGTCCATATAACTATCTTTTTAGGCTGTCTTCACACATGCGCATGCCGCCCATGAGATTCAGACTGTGTGTAGGTAATATTTCCTATCTTGACATCAATCTTGCGAACCTGCACACATGAAATTATACTATGATACCATGCTTACCTTTTCACAAGTTTGCTAATGCACCGGGAAATATGACCAACACACGGTTTGTATCTCACACGCGGCATACGCTTGTGTGAAGCCAGCATTAATACAGGGAAAGAAATTACGGAATTCCAAACCAGCATATGGCATGGATATGGAAAAGTAATCAATTTCTGTAGCAGACTGTGTGTTCGGTGATTTTATAGTTATAGTGTAACTGTCATGTTTTCATAAAAAAAAAAAAAAAGCCTATATTACTGCTGCTGCAGCACTATGCATAAACCAATGTTTAGTTTCTTCACATACCACTGTTTTCCTTGAGCTTTTCCCTTAGTCACTGCTGTTTTGAATCCTACAAAATGGGGATCTTCTCAGGATTGCGCCTCTTTCAGTTCTCTGAGGCCAAAACTGCCTTCCCACATACATACTTGCTCTAGCCACCAGCTTTTTGCCTGCCTATCAGATTGGATTACTGAGAGACACATCTCCTCTCTCTGAAGCCAGAAAGGGAAGACAGAAAAGCCCTAGCAAAGGTCTTTTAAGGGACCAGTAGAAATGGACAGGAGACATTAATGAAAGCTGTTATTATGAGGTAATTACGGATCTATTGGAAATCATTGACAGACTAACTCAGGTATACATGCCTAGCTGTAATAAACTAGCAAATAAAAAAAATAAATATGACAGTTACACTTTAAATACATTTAGCACTAATGAGTGTTTAAAAAAACACTAGAGATAATATATAGATGGGGATAAGCAAAAGAGTTTGTAAAATGTTTACTCCTTCACACAATTATATTTGATATGTAAATGCAGCAGTCATATAAAGTGTATTATTATTCTATTATCCCTACTAAACAAATGACAATTAAAAAAAAATGATTTATTGATTCCAACTTTATAAATTATCCTATTGAGTAAATTGACCACATTTTTCACCCCATAAGACGCACCGGCCCATAAGACGCACCTAGGTTTTAGAGGAGGGCAATAAGAAAAAAATATTTTTCATTAGATCTCAGGTCAGACCAGCAATTAGACCCCCAATGTTAATCAGACCTCAGCTCACAGCCGCAATTAGACCCCAAATGTTAATAAGACCCCAATCAGACCTCAGCTCAGACCCCGATGTTAATTACCCCCAATCAGACCTCAGATAAGAGCCCCATGCCTCTCTTCAGCCCCCATATGAGCCCCCAATGCCTGTAATTAGCCCAAAATGCCTGTAATTAACCCCCATATCAGCCCCTAATGCCTGTAATTAGCCCCCATATCTGTAATTAGCCCCTATGCCTGTAATTAGCCCCATATCAGCCCCATGCCTCACTTCAGCCCCCATATCAGCCCATCACTTCAGCCCCCATGCCTCACTTTAGCCCCCATATCAGCCCCCATGCCTCACTTTAGTCCCCATATCAGCCCCCATGCCTCACTCCAGCCCCCATATGATTTCCTATGCCTTACTTCAGCCTCCATGCCTCTTATTAGCCCCCATTGTGAGCCCAGCATGCCTCAGTAAAAATAAAAAAGCCACTTACCTCTCCTTCTCCTGGACGCCGACGCTCCTCTCCGCCCGCGCTCTCTCTTCTTCTTCCTGTCGGCCGTGCTGTGACCCTGCGCGCACAGCATGAGGTCAAAGAGCGCCCTCACGTTGTGCACAGTATAGCCGAACGGAGGTCCAGAAAGCGGTGAGTCTTCACCGCTTTTCGGTCCTCCGGTGCTAATAAGCGCTTCCATAGCATTCACCCCATAAGACGCAGGGGCATTTTCCCCCCATTTTTTTATACGGTAAATTATACAGTTTATAGTAGGAATAATAGTATAAATATATATATATATATATATATATATATATATATATATATATATGTTTATATACACAAAGGGGCTTCTCATTCCATCATTATATTTACTATATTTAAAAAAAAAAGTTACAATAAAAATAGTTTATGATAATGAAGTACGAGTATCGGACGAGTATCTCGCCATGCTCGAGGAAATGGCAACTTCCGCATCGTGCTTTTTTGGCACCTATAAACACAGCCAATCACAAGCCAGGAGACTCTGCGTACCACCCAGCATCACGTGGGGCCCTTACATGTCGATAGCAGGGGTTGGCTGGCCTGATCAGGTGACCCTGGAATATACTAGTGACTGGCCGCGGTGCTCGGCTCAGATGCCGTCTGGATGTCGTTAGGGATAGAGCTGCTGCCTTTCAGGGAGAGTGTTAGGGCCTGCATTTAGTTCTCTGTTAGGCAGGAATCACTCACAAAGAACCCAACAGCCCTTCTAAGGGCTAGAAGACATTTTTTTTTGTCTCCTGGCTTGGCTGGCTGGCACTAGTAGTGCAGCTATCGCCATATATAACCCCCTTTTTTTATGTTATATCTCAGTGATACAAATCCATTGCACACAGCAGTGTGGAACCATTCTGTGTGTCACAGTTCAGTACACTCACTATTTTCTGTCCAGGTGACACTTTCTGTACGTCACAGAATACAACCAAGTCATTTGCTACCTGTCACGTATATAGATTGATCCTAAAAATCTCTGTGCGACATTTGTCTGGGTCGCAGTCTAAATAGCCACCGTCAGTAGGGTGTCAGTCAGCTCTACGATAGTTTGTGCACGTCACGTTCCAAAAAAAACAAAACAAAAAAAAATATATAAAAAAAAAATTAGTTTTTTGTTGTTTTAGCTCAGTGATACAAATCCATTTCACACAGCTGCGTGTAACCTTTCTGTGTGTCACAGTTCAGCACACTCTCTCCAATCCATATATTCTGTCCAGGTGACACTTTCTGTACGTCACAGAATACAACCAAGTCATTTGCTACCTGTCACTTATATAGATTGATCCTAAAAATCTCTGTGCGACATTTGTCTGGGTCGCAGTCTAAATAGCCACCATCAGTAGGGTGTCAGTCAGTTCTACGATAGTTTCTGCACGTCACGTTCCAAAAAAAACTTAACTAAAAAAAAATATATAAAAAAAATTAGTTTTTTTGTTGTTTTAGCTCAGTGATACAAATCCATTTCACACAGCTGCGTGTAACCTTTCTGTGTGTCACAGTTCAGCACACTCGCTCCAATCCATATATTCTGTCCAGGTGACACTTTCTGTACGTCACAGAATACAACCAAGTCATTTGCTACCTGTCACGTATATAGATTGATCCTAAAAATCTCTGTGCGACATTTGTCTGGGTTGCAATCTAAATAGCCACCGTCAGTAGGGTGTCAGTCAGCTCTACAATAGTTTCTGCACGTCACGTTCCAAAAAAAAGAAAACAAAAAAAAATATTAAAAAAAAAATTAGTTTTTTTGTTGTTTTAGCTCAGTGATACAAATCCATTTCACACAGCTGCGTGTAACCTTTCTGTGTGTCACAGTTCAGCACACTCTCTCCAATCCATATATTCTGTCCAGGTGACACTTTCTGTACGTCACAGAATACAACCAAGTCATTTGCTACCTGTCACTTATATAGATTGATCCTAAAAATCTCTGTGCGACATTTGTCTGGGTCGCAGTCTAAATAGCCACCGTCAGTAGGGTGTCAGTCAGCTCTACGATAGTTTCTGCACGTCACGTTCCAAAAAAAACAAAACAAAAAAAAATATATAAAAAAAAAATTAGTTTTTTGTTGTTTTAGCTCAGTGATACAAATCCATTTCACACAGCTGCGTGTAACCTTTCTGTGTGTCACAGTTCAGCACACTCTCTCCAATCCATATATTCTGTCCAGGTGACACTTTCTGTACGTCACAGAATACAACCAAGTCATTTGCTACCTGTCACTTATATAGATTGATCCTAAAAATCTCTGTGCGACATTTGTCTGGGTCGCAGTCTAAATAGCCACCGTCAGTAGGGTGTCAGTCAGTTCTACGATAGTTTCTGCACGTCACGTTCCAAAAAAACTTAACTAAAAAAAAATATAAAAAAAAATTAGTTTTTTTGTTGTTTTAGCTCAGTGATACAAATCCATTTCACACAGCTGCGTGTAACCTTTCTGTGTGTCACAGTTCAGCACACTCACTCCAATCCATATATTCTGTCCAGGTGACACTTTCTGTACGTCACTTAATTAAACCAGACTGAACAAGTTTGTGGGTTTCAGTACACCAGGCCCGTTTATTTAATTTTTTTATATCATACACTTATATACAGAAAATGTTGAACCCCAGGGCTAAGGGTCGAGGACGAGGGCGTGGGCGTGGGCATTCAATTACTGCAGGGGGCAGAGGCCGTGGTCCTGGGCAGGGTGAGACAGTACCTGCTGATGAGGGAGCAGGGGAACGCCGCAGAGCTACACTCCCTAGCTTCATGTCTCAACTTACAGGGACACGAGGACTGTTAAAACCACAACAGTGCGAACAGCTGATCTCGTGGATTGCGGACAATGCTTCAAGTAATTTGTCCACCAGTCAGTCTTCCACGCAGTCCACCCACGTTACCCAAAGGAGCACTCCTATGGCTCCTCCACCTCAACCTCCTTCCCCCCAGTCTGCCCCCTCCCAGGAAAATTTGGAATGCGATCCGGCATACTCTCAGGAACTGTTTTCTGGACCCTTCCCAGAGTAACAAACCACTTCTCAGGTTGCTGCTGACCTCGTTCCCGATGCCCAAGTTTTCCAACTGTCGCAGTCTGTGGGTGATGATGATGACAATGTTGAGTTAGTGGAAGAAGTTTGTAAAGAGGTGTCAGACGATGAGGAGACACGGTTGTCAGACAGTGGTGAAGTTGTTGTTAGGGGAGGAATTCCGAGGGGGGAGCAGACTGAGGAATCGGAGGATGATGAGGTGACTGACCCAAGCTGGGTTGATATGCCGAGTGAAGACAGTGCTTCTGAGGCGGAGGCGAGTGCTGCACCAGAACAGGTTGTAAGAGGCAGTGGTGTGGCCAGAGGGAGAAGCAGGGCCAGAGCTGGTGCATCAGCAGCAACTGTTTCACGTAGTGAAGCTCCCGTGGCGAGGCCTAGATGTTCGCAAGTCTGGAGGTTCTTTAAAGAAAGTGAGGATGACCGACGGACTGTGGTGTGCAACCTGTGCCACACCAGGATCAGCAGGGGTGCCACCACTACTAGCCTAACCACAACCAGCATGCGCAGGCATATGAGTGCTAAACACCCCACTCAATGGAACCAAGGCCGTTCACCACCTCCTGCGGGTCACACCACTGCTCCTTCCCCTGTGTCACTCGCTGCCTCTGCTAGTCAACCCCCTGCGTCACTCGCTGCCTCTGCTAGTCAACCCCCTGCCCAGGACCCCGGCACGAGCGCCTCCCGCCGGAAAACCACACCTTCGCCTCCACGATCCTCCACAGTGTCCACCAATGTGTCCCAGCGCAGCGTTCAGCTGTCTTTACAGCAGACGCTGGAGCGCAGGAGGAAATACAGTTCCACCCACCCACATGCCCAAGCCCTCAACGTCCACATCTCCAAATTGCTTAGCCTGGAGATGCTGTCTTATAGGCTGGTAGAGACCGAGGCCTTTTGCAATCTCATGGCGGTGGCTGCCCCTCGGTATTCGGTATCCAGCCGCCACTATTTTTCCCGATGTGCCGTCCAAGCCCTACACCAGCACGTGTCACAGAACATCATCCGTGCCCTGACCAACGCTGTTTCTGAGAAGGTCCACCTAACCACGGACACGTGGACAAGTGCTGCCGGGCAGGGACACTATATCTCACTAACGGCACATTGGGTTAACTTGGTGGAGGCTGGGACCGAGAATGACCCTGGGGCCGCTCATGTACTGCCCACACCGAGGATTGCGGGGCCTACCTCGGTCACGGTCTCTCAGACGTACTATGCCTCCTTCTCCTCCGACCCCTCCTCCTCCTCCACCGAATAACCATCCGTGGGCACGGCGCCTTCAGTAGGTAGCTCTAGGCGCAGCAGCAGTGCCGTGGGAAAGCGCCAGCAGGCGGTGCTCAAACTGCTGAGCTTAGGTGACAAAAGGCACACCGCCCAAGAGCTGTTACAGGGCATCACGGCGCAGACCGATGTGTGGCTGGCACCGCTGAACCTCAAGCCAGGCATGGTTGTGTGTGACAACGGGCGTAACCTGGTGGCGGCTCTGCAACTCGGCAGACTGACACATGTGCCATGCCTGGCCCACGTGTTCAATCTAATAGTTCAGCGGTTCCTCAAGACATACCCCAATCTGTCTGATTTGCTAACCAAGGTGCGCCGCATCTGTGCGCATTTCCGCAAGTCGACCACAGATGCTGCCACTCTCAGGGCAGCGCAGCGCCGCCTACAACTGCCCGCTCACCGACTGTTGTGCGACGTGCCCACGAGATGGAATTCAACATTAAACATGTTATCCAGAGTTTACCAGCAGCGCAGAGCGATTGTAGACTGCCAGATGTCAACTTCCACCAGAACTGGTAGTCAGGTCAGTCAGATTCCTCAAGTCTACAATGAGGAGTGGACGTGGATGTCTGATATCTGCCAGGTGTTGAGCAACTTTGAGGAGTCAACACAGATGGTCAGCGGCGATGCCGCCATTATCAGCCTCACCATCCCGCTGCTTTGCCTGTTGAAAAACTCACTGCTCAGCATCAAGTCGGATGCTTTGCGCTTGTCACAAGAGACGGTGGAGGAAGATACGTCGCTTGATAGCCAGAGCACCCTCCGGTCTGTTTCTCAGCGCGTATCGGAGGAGGGGGATGAGGATGAGGAGGAAGAGGAGGAGAATGTCGGCGAGACAGTAGAGGGTACCAGTGCTCAGTCCTTGAGCGTGTATGGGCTGAAGAGGAGGACTTGGAGGAGGACCCCAATTTTTAAGTTGGGGTCCTGCGTCGTCATTCTAACTACATCCGGCTGTTGTCACCACCACACACGCTAGCCCAGGGGGCACTCCTCTGGCTCTTCCAGCTCAACCTCCTTCCCCCCAGCCTGCCCCCCCACCTACAGGCCCTCTCTCCAAACAATTTTTCCGGAGGTCCACCTACAGGCCCTCTCTCCACTTCCAGTTTCCAGTTTTATTTGCGCAAACTGCGTAAATTTTTATTTTTTGGATAGGTTTGAAAAATAATATTACCTGCGTATCTATATTGCCCAACATTGGATACGGTAGCAAGTAGAAGACCAAACACATGCTGCCCACAGGTTTCCGCAAATCCCTGGTCCACAATGTCAAGGAGCTCGAGGTTCTGTTGATGAGCAACAAGTCCTTCTGTGCTGAAATCGCCCACGTCTCCATCTAAGAACCTAAAGACCATTGTGGAGAGAGCGGCACAGCTCGCCATCAAAGTGACGAACCCCAACGCCAGACTGCGCAGAGAAGATAACGAATAAATATCTCTGTGGTTATTTGTGCTAAGTAAAAGTTAAATAAACACAAAAAAAATTGATCTGTTCCTGTGCCTGATCCACCCAAGTTGAATCTGTCCCATCATGAGAAAGTCCCCCCAAGGAGTCCCCACTGTAACTTGCTTCCCATACAACTACCTCACCCCCCGACACCTGTGTCTCGCCATTGTCCACCACCTCCTCAGACAACACTGGTAAATCCACACTGTCAGCACACGGAAACAGCAAAAGGTCTTGCGAATTGGGGCAGAGAATGTTGTGGGCTAGCACATCAGAGAAGGGGTGACTATGGGGTTCCAGGGAGTATGTGACCACATGCAATATCCATTTAAAAGTCATGCCACAATTGATTGAGCTCATAATTGACAATTGTACTGGTTGATGCTAAATTTTTAAGTTGGGGTCCTGCGTCGTCATTCTAACTACATCCGGCTGTTGTCACCACCACACACGCTAGCCCAGGGGGCACTCCTCTGGCTCTTCCAGCTCAACCTCCTTCCCCCCAGCCTGCCCCCCCACCTACAGGCCCTCTCTCCAAACAATTTACGTCTTTGTCCTATCTTTCTCTCTCTCCAAACCATTTTTCCGGATAGCTGCCATATACGGTATTAAACTGAGTAGTATACATGGAAGACATACCACACTTGATCAATCTCATAATTTACGACTTTACCGGTTGATGCTAAATTTTTAAGTTGGGGTCCTGCGTCGTCATTCTAAATACATCCGGCTGTTATCAAACACAAACTCTAGCCCAGGGGGCACCCCTCTGGCTCTTCCAGCAAAACCTCCTTCCCCCCAGCCTGCCCCCCACCTACAGGCCCTCTCTCCAAACAATTTACCCGGATAGGGGACGTATTAGATATTGTACTGATGTTTTTTTTGTTCTTCTTTTAATTGCCTCCTGACCTGTGATAGGCAGAGTATGGACACGTCCCCTTAGCTGCAGTTGGAAAGACACTCCCCTGGCCAGAGCAAGCTCTTTTTCCGTTTTCCGTGGTCGAAAAATCCATGAAATATAAGGTCCCAAGATAGGGGACGTATACGGTATTAAACTGAGAAGAATCGATACCATACCGGTTGATGCAACAGTTTTTCCAAATCCATTCTGGCTGTTGTCACCACCACACACGCTAGCCCAGGGGGCACTCCTCTGGCTCTTCCAGCTCAACCTCCTTCCCCCCAGCCTGCCCCCCACCTACAGGCCCTCTCTCCAAACAATTTACCAGGATAGGGGACGTATTAGATATTGTACTGATGTTTTTTGTATTTCTTCTTTTAATTGCCTCCTGACCTGTGATAGGCAGAGCATGGACACGTCCCCTTAGCTGCAGTTGGAAAGACACTCCCCTGGCCAGAGCAAGCTCTTTTTCCGTTTTCCGTGGTCGAAAAATCCATGAAATATAAGGTCCCAAAATAGGGGATGTATACGGTATTAAACTGAGAAGAATCGATACCGTACCGGTTGATGCTAGAGTTTTTCCAAATCCATCCGGCTGTTGTCACCACCACACACGCTAGCCCAGGGGGCACTCCTCTGGCTCTTCCAGCGAAACCTCCTTCCCCCCACCTACAGGCCCTCTCTCTAAACAATTTACCCGGGTAGGGGACGTATTAGATATTGTACTGATTTTTTTTTTAGTTCTTTTTTTAATTGCCTCTTGCGATAGATGGGAATCGAACCCAGGTCAACTGCTTGGGAAGCAGCTATGCTCACCACTTTACCACCAACAGCCATAGCAACTGATAAGAACAGATACTAAACTTGATGTCAGCTGCAGTGCCAGCATGAGCAGTGGTGTCACCTGCAGGCGGTGATGGACCTTCGTTGCACCTAGTTGGGTGCTTCCCTAACATGTGATGGGTATTTGCCTCGCCTTTCTTGGTCTGGGTGAGCACAATTGCCATGAGGGTAACCACCAGGCTGTTACCTGAGAATTTGGGGTAATGGTGGGATTAGGCAGCCTCAGAGGCATCCATGCATGCTGCCCCTGCTGTTTCCTGTCCATTTCCGTGGTGTTTCCATCATTTTCTGAGGTTTCCAGGTTTTCACCCAGCCTTCCCTAGGCAGAGCCTTGGTCCCCTGCAAAAATGCTCGAGTCTCCCATTGACTTCAATGGGGTTCGTTATTCGAAACGAGCACCCGAGCATCGGGAAAAGTTCAACTCGAATAACGAGCACCCGAGCATTTTAGTGCTCGCTCATCTCTAAAAGGGAACTTAACTAAGTTTATTTTATACCAGAGTCCAGCTAAAATCAATGACCACCATGGATGGCATCCAGCTGCCACGACAATGCACCATCTGGATTACTAAAGTAATCTGCATTGCGTTCCCGAACAGCTAGTCCAGCTGTTTCCGTTCTTCCATGTTGGACTTGATAAAAAATAACAGGTGTTATAGTCAAATTTTAAAGCACTTCAGCATCCAAGGACACAAAGTGAATTCTGGTGAAATTGAATAAAACCACACAAGCCTGGATCACCAGGGTGACATTTTCTGGATCCATTTGGAATGACAACATGAACACTCGCCACTTTGTGAAAAGCACACTCCACAAACGGGCACAAGTTAATCTGTAGTTGAATATGCCCTTCTGGTCGTCTAAATCACGTCTGGGGAAGGTCCGCATCATATTGGGTGATAATGTAAACCCACTCATCAGACACGTTAACAAATGGAGCTGGGGACCTGAAGATATGGCTCTGGGAGGGCTAACTGATTGGCGCAAAGTCGCTCTCCCATTGTAGAAGCACATAAGATGTAGGCATCTGATGTGTTCAAATAGGCCCCAATATCAACAATTACAAACTCGCAATTGCCATCACCCAAGGCTAACAGCACTACAGAAAAGTACTGCTTGTAATTGAAGTGCCGAGACCCTGAGTGAGCTGGCTTCTTAACACATATGTGTTTGCCATCAAATGCCGAATGCAGTTAGGAAACTGCAGAATTGTGGAAACCTTCGGCGATATGTAGCCAATCTTCCACCTTGGGGGTGGGCATCAACACTTCTCTGAGATGCTGCCAGATCACTTTACAAGTTTGGCTAACAATCGCAGAGATAGTTGAGACCCACAGCAGGAACCTGAAGTGCTGCAATGCAAAGGAGTTTCCAGTAGCCAGGAATCTGTAAGATTAATTAGTAAAGAATAATACAAAAAAATAGTTCCATCTCGGTCTTTACCAACATATTGCTATAATATTTAAAAAACGTAAGATAGGATAAGAATCACGTCTATGGGATTGGCACCTATGATAACAAAAGAGCCCAAAATGATAAAATGGCACAAACCTTTCTGTTTGAACAAGAGAACTGTAGTGGTGGCTGTGCTAACACCTAGCATGCTATTTATATTATTTCCACCCTCAGATATAGGTATAGGTCCTAGTCCCTGAGCTGATACATAAACCTATCTGATATTTGTGGCATACCATAGTAATATGCAAACAATGTTCAGATAAATTAATAATTGCCAATAAAATACTATTTTAAAAAAGATAAATTAATAATTTTTACCTCAAGGTGACAATGAGTCTTTCTTCTAGTCCTATGCTGCACCTCATGTTCGTATCCTGGAAGGTTAGGTATGGATAGAAAGATGCAAATAGGTGATCAAAAGAATCCACTGACATATGAAAGAAGTTCTGAAATTTAGTAGGTTCTTGCATGCAAAGTATGGAAGTGTCCCTTCCTGAGCCTTTTTGAGACAATTGGATGGACCCATTGCCTCCTCCTCCTCCCTGGTTCTTTGTCCAGCATCACTGAATGCCGCCCATATCGCCGAGAAAGGAGTCACTGCAGAAGAAGTTCTCTCTCAAAGTACTTTGGCATGATTGTTGTACAGAAAAAGTAAGAATCCAATGCCAGCAAAGCACAAGATACCCACAAAGCTCTATCTGACTAGAAAAGCACAAGAAAATGGCGCCTGAATAAGCATGTGACTTTTCAACATTTGTTTCCTTGACCACTATAAAAATATATATTTTTTAAATTTCTCCTTTTTTGCGGGATGTAAAAAATGAAGACATATGGAAGACATGCACCCCCAAAATGCAAACACACGGAATGGATGCAGACACACTACAGAAACAAATTCCGGACACACAGTTCCAATATTTGCAGACCGCAAACCAGAAAAGGATTACACACAGTTGTGTGAATGTACCCTAATACCACATGACAAACCTTCAATCTCTCTCCCCCACTGGCATGTATTCATTATGTCTCATATTATCATTAATACTAAGATATCAGAAATCATAGCATGTCTATTGAAACTGAGCTTTCAGGTCACTCTCCATGGTAACCAGGGCAAAGAGACACTTTAAATAAAGTTTTTCTTTTTAATTACATTACTTTGAAGTTTCTGCTTGCTGCCCACACAGAGCTAGATTTGATGTGGAGTACAGTACTAAGAATATAAGAACATTGACATCAAAGTCATCATTGTTCTTATCTTTAAAAATAACTTGACAAAAAGAACTGTGTAATTATTATCTCATCGAATTAGTAAGGTTCATTCAAGCTGCAAAAACAAAGGGATGGCTGTAAGTTTGTGTCACATTTTTCACAATGCTCTGAAAGATAGACAATTTTGAAAACTGCCAGTTTAAAAAAATGATCTAATGCTGAGGAAGTTGTTTGTGATTATTTCCCACCGCTCCTTGGACTACAAACAAATTGCTGAATATATGCTGTAAAAATTGGTTGAGGAGGGTGTCACGTCCCCTAACCAGTGCGGCACTTCCCCTGTCTGATTTGGGCCCTGCATGTATATAGGAAAGTGACTGCCGTCCAGTTGAGGGCTGCCGTTTAGGGCGTATCGTGCAAGCATTATGTATTATGGATGCTAAGCCAGCCATTGTGGAGCAGATACAAGGGTTAACACTAGAGATGAGCGAATCGAAGCTGACGAAGTGGAATTTGTTACGAATTTCATGGAAAATTCGATTTGCAACGAAAGCGAATTTCATAGCGATTCGTAGTAACTAATCTTTTTTTTTTCCCTAAAATGGCTGCAAGCACATGGCATGACATGGGGGAAGGATTTCTGGGATAAAGAAGTAAACACCCACAATGCGATCACATGCAGACATGTAGCCAATTAGCAGTCAGCTCCTGTGATGTCAAAGCCCTATAAATAGTTCTGTAGCGTTGGAATCCGCCATTTGCTATTGATTTTAGACCAGAGACAGACGTCAGGAGAGATAGAGCAAGTGAAAAAAAAAACTAAAGAAAAGAAATGAGGAGATCAGGGATAGATAATCTGAATTGCAGGAATAGGAGAGGGACGATTTCTAGACAGAAAATCAGGCAGTGAAATCGCTATTCTGGTACACTGTGCAGCAGTGAGTGGGCATAGGGGTTAGCCTGTTATACAGCACTGCACTCAGTTTTAAAGGCTGTTTTGGGGTGCTTTATTCAAAGAAGCACCACTAGTGTCGCTTTTTGCAGTGCAGTAAGAGGGCCAGAGCCTTGTTTGGGGTACATAAAAAAAATAAAAAATTAAAATAAAAAAAATAATAAAAAATAATAATAATAATAAAAAAACATTAAAAAAAAAATCTTTTGGGTTGTGTTTGGGGAAAAACATATATAATCCATGATTGGCAGCTTGTAAATGTGAAAGAAATAGTTGCGGCGTTATTCGCCATACAAATAGACAAGCGCCATATAGTGCTAAATTCTTCAGTGTAGTTGAATTGCCAAAAAACAGTGAATCCGTGTTTGTGGGGTTAATCTTTTAAATAACTATGTGCGGCGTTATTCGCCATCCAAACAGAAAAGCGTGATATTGTGCTAACCTAGTCAGTGAAGTTGACTTGCCAAAAAAACTGTGAATCCGTGTTTGTGGGGTTGTTAGTTTTAAATAAGTATTTGTGGTGTTATTCGCCATCCAAACAGAAAAGCGTGATATTGTGCTAACATAGTCAGTAGAGTTGACTTTCCAAAAAAACAGTGAATCTGTGTTTGTGGGGTTGCTAGTTGTAAATAACAATTTGCAGCGTTATTCGTCATCCAAACAGAAAAGCGTGATATTGTGCTAACGTAGTCAGTGAAGTTGACTTGCCAAAAAAACTGTGAATCCGTGTTTGTGGGGTTGTTAGTTTTAAATAAGTATTTGTGGTGTTATTCGCCATCCAAACAGAAAAGCGTGATATTGTGCTAACATAGTCAGTAGAGTTGACTTTCCAAAAAAACAGTGAATCTGTGTTTGTGGGGTTGCTAGTTGTAAATAACAATTTGCAGCGTTATTCGTCATCCAAACAGAAAAGCGTGATATTGTGCTAACGTAGTCAGTGAAGTTGACTTGCCAAAAAAACTGTGAATTCGTGTTTGTGGGGTTGTTAGTTTAAAATAACTATTTTTGGCGTTATTTGCCATCCAAACAGAAAAGCGTGATATTGTGCTAACTTAGTCAGTGAAGTTGAATTGCCAAAAAAACTGTGAATCTGTGTTTGTGGGGTTGTTAGTTTAAAATAAATATTTGCAGCCTTATTCGCCATCCCAACAGAAAAGCGTGATATTGTGCTAACGTAGTCAGTGAAGTTGACTTGCCAAAAAAACTGTGAATCCTTGATTGTGGGGTTGTTAGTTTAAAATAACTATTTGCAGCGTTATTCGCCATCCAAACAGTAAAGTGTGATATTGTGCTAATGTAGTCAGTGAAGTTAACTTGCCAAAAAAAACAGTGAAAACATGTTTGTGGGGTTGTTAGTTTTAAATAAGTATTTGCGGTGTTATTCACCATCCAAACAGAAAAGCGTGATATTGTGCTAACCTAGTCAGTGAAGTTGACTTGCCAAAAAAACTGTGAATCCGTGTTTGTGGGGTTGTTAATTTAAAATAACTATTTGCGGCGTTATTCGCCATCCAAACAGAAAAGCGTGATATTGTGCTAACATAGTCAGTGAAGTTGACTTGCCAAAAAAACTGTTGATCCGTGTTTGTGGGTTTGTTCATTTTAAATAACTGTTTGTGGCTTTATTCGCCACCCAAACAGAAAAGCGTGATATTGTGCTAACGTAGTCAGTGAAGTTGACTTGCCAAAAAAACTGTGAATCCGTGTTTGTGGGGTTGTTAGTTTTAAATAACTATTTGCAGCGTCAGTCGCCATAGAAAAAGAAAATCGTCATATAGTGTGTAGTGCTGTGCAGTAACCCATTGTACTGCAGTTCAGCAACCCATTGTTAACCCACTCTATGGGTGACAATATTTCTTAAAGAAATAGTTAAGCAGTTGTGCAAGGCAGTGAGCAAAGTATATTTTTTTGGGGGATTCTTAATTTCCTTTTATTTTAAATTTTTATTCAAACAGTATGTCAGACATAGGGGTGACAGGCCCTTCACATGGGAGGGGCAGTGGCACAAATGTTTCTGGAATAGGCACAAGTCTCAGCAGAGGAAGGGGGCGTGGCATTAGGGGTTACTCGGCAAGGCCACAGCTACCGGTGTTATCTAGAGGTCGTGTGTTGACCATCAACCCAGATGTTCTTGAATGGTTGACTCGGTCATCCACTTCCTCCCAGATGACATCTGAAACCCCCAGCCAAGGGTCGGTGGGTTCGTCAGACACAACCCTTAGTTGGCATGGGCCCGGAGCAGCTCCAGTGCCCACACCTGTCCTCAACCTGCCTCTGTCCTTTTCGGTTCCCTCAGCCAGAGAAGTAGTATATGCTATGGGCTCTGCGCCACTATACAGCGAGGACAAACTACTTGAGGACAGTCAGCAGCTACTTGGAAGCCAAGAGGTGGGCAGAAATCCGCTCCTCCCAGTAGGCGGTCAAGTACTGATGAGGAGAGTGTAGTGGGAGGTGATGCTGAGAGCAGTCAGGCTTTGTACACCGAGACAGTTGAGGAGGACATTAGCGACGTGCAAACTGTAGTTGATGATGTAGCCGATCACACTTGGGAGCCGGGTGAAGCAAGGGCTTCATCCTCATTATCATCATCTGCAGACGAGACTGACAGCTTGCACGTCAGGCTGCGGTGCAGGCAGCAAGTCGGTAGTGTGGCCATTAGTCAGCGGAGTGGCAGCAGTGCGAGGTCAGGAGCCAAACGGGCACGGGGTAGACCACACTCTTCTCAGGTGATTTCCGGCCTTGAAAAGAGTGGCGCAGGGGCTCAGCCAGGCAGCGGAGGTACCACTCAGTCAGTGCGGAGTGTTGGTGGTAAAATCACCTACTCGGCGGTGTGGAAGTTTTTTGTTAAGACGCCTGAGGAGGTGAACATGGCTATATGTAGAATCTGTGGTCAGAAAGTGATGCGTGGCCAGGGTGCTAATGTTGGCACCTCGGCCCTGCGTCAACATATGCAGCATCGCCTCAAAGTGGCCTGGGAGAACCATGGCTCAGATGTGGCGGTACAGTCGGCAGCAGCAACAGCAGCATCACCCAGTGGCACGCATCCCATTTCAGGAAGTCAAGGCTCCAGCACCTCTGCCGAAGGGAGCTGTCTGTCACTATCTACCGCTCCAGATGCTCCTGCTCCTCCTCCTCTTATTCCTCGCCACTCATTACGGCAGCAGTCGTTCACCGAGGCGATTGCAAAGAGAGAGCAGTACGCGTCCAGCCATCCTACAGCGCAGAAGCTGACCGTGCTCCTGTCCAAGTTGCTCGTGCTGCAGTCCCTCCCTTTTCAACTGTTGGACTCTGCACCGTTCAGAGAACTGATGGCTTGTGTCGAGCCGAGGTGGAGAGTCCCAAGCTGTCATTTCTTTGCCAAAAAGTCAGTCCCAGCCCTGCACAAATATGTAGAAGAGAAGGTGGCCCAGTCCTTGAGCCTGTCTGTATCTGCCAAAGTGCACGGCAGCGCTGACATGTGGAGTTGTAACTACGGTCAAGGCCAGTACATGTCCTTTACGGCCCACTGGGTCAATGTGCTTCCTGCCTAGCCACACGAGCAACTTGAACAGGTGACGCCACTTTCCCCTCCTCGTTGTCAAACTGCTGATCCTGCGCTAATGTCCGGCTCCTTCTCCACCACCTCAGCCTCCACTGCCGAGCCAAGTCATAGCGCTCCTCCAGCGTACCACGTGTGCAGGGCATGGCAGTGTCACGCAGTTCTATGCCTGGTTTGCCTGGGCGAACAAAGTCACACAGGGGAGGAACTGCTCCATGTCATGAAAGAAGAAATCGATTGCTGGCTTTCTCCGCGACAACTAAAAATCGGAACCATGGTGACAGATAACAGAAAGAACATGGTGTCCACGCTGCGCCAAGGAGGGCTGAGCCATGCGCCCTGCATGGCGCACATATTTAATTTAGTTGTCAAACAGTTCCTTAAGTCTTATACCCAACTGCAAAACATTCTAAAAATGGCCAGGAAACTTTGCATGCACTTCAGCCATTCCTACACCGCCAAGCACACCCTCCTTGAGCTGCAGCGGCAGAATGGCGTCCCCCAACATAGGCTGATATGTGACGTTTCCACCCGTTGGAATTCTACCCACCATATGTTGGACAGACTGTACGAACAGAGAAAGGCCATAAACGATTTCTTAATGATCCAAGCAGACAGGAGTACTCCCCTGTGTAATTTTGATGTCAGCCAGTGGCAGCTCATGCGTGACACGTGCCGCTTGCTCAGACCCTTTGAGGAGGCCACGTTATTTGTCAGTCGCCAGGACTACGGTATGAACAACGTCATTCCACTGCTTCATATCCTGGAACAGATGCTGCAAAATCTTTCTGGTCAAGGGACTGGAGATGTGGAGACTGCATCTCATGGCCACATGAGTCCGGTGGGGGCTGAACTGGAAGAGGAGGAGGACATTGGAGCACAAGCATTTAGTGTTTTTTCTACCCAGGTGACAGAAGAGGAGGAGCAGGAGCAGCCAGAGGAGGTAGAGGGAAATGAGGAAGATGAGGCAGATGACCCAGAGACACCATGGCAGTATACAGTGGAGTTGGAGGCAGGGAATCCCTCTGAGTCACTTGCGCAGCCGAATATTCACCATACGGCAGAGGGATGACTTCTGGCTCTCCACCCTCTTGGACCCTCGCTACAGGTCTAAAATGGGGGCCTTTTTTTCACCTGCTGAGAGGGAGGACAAACTGAACTACTATAGAGACATCCTATGTAGTCAGTTGGTTGCTGCCTATCTGCGTCATCGTCCATCCTCTCTCAGGTCTGACCGGGGGTCTCTCAGCGCTCACGTACCACTGCCACGGCTGCTGTGGGGGGGTGGGGGGTTAGGAGCAGTACCAGCTCCATCAGCAGCAACTTGAGTCTGGAGTCGCTGATGAGCAGCTTTCTTCACCCTGCAAGTGCGGAAAGTACTCACCAGTAGCAGCAGCAGGTATACCAGGAGCAGACCCTGAACCAGCAGGTGGTGGCCTACTTCGACAGCACCCTGCCATCCCACATTGAAGATACGCTGGACTACTGGATAGCCAAACTGGATTTGTGGCCGCAACTGGCCGAGTTTGCACTGGAGAAGCTGTCCTGCCCGGCAAGTAGTGTGGCATCAGAGCAGGTGTTCAGTGCGACAGGGGCCATAGTTACCCCAAGGAGAACTCGCCTGTCCTTCCAAAATTGGAAAGACTCACTCTTGTCAAGATGAATCAGGCGTGGATCAGCCAGGATTTCCACCCACCAACACCTGATGCATCAGATTAGATCAGCCATGATGCGTCACCCAAACATTGACAAATGAGACTGTATTCTTCAGGCTACCTGCCTCAGCCACTCCTCTGATGCTGCGACCCGCCTGATGCCACACTTCTACCAGCTTCTCCTTCTACCACCCAGCATCTTTACCAGTGACTGGTATTGCCACCCACCTCTCCACTCTGTCACTGACCCAATATGTAGCCTTCTGATGCTGCTGCCACCTTAACAATCAGGTCTCCTCATGCTGCTACTGTTGTCACCTCCAGGCTATGTCACCATACCACACTGTAGCCTGATGCTGCTGCTGCCGCCTCCACACGCTGTGTCCTAGCTGCCGCTACGTCCAAATTATGTAATTGTGCCACTCTGTGGCCTACTCATGCAGCTGCCGCTGCCTGCGTACGCTGTGTCCTAGCTGCCGCTACCTCTAAATTATGTAATTGTGCCACTCTACGGTATGTTGCATTTAAATTTTTATGACTGCTGCTGCCTCTCCCAGGGTATGTCACTGTGCCATTCTGTCTCATTAAAATTAGTACGACTCCTGCTGCCTCTCCCACTATGTGGCCTTGAAATGTATTTGACTGCTGCCTCTTGCAGCTGCTGTTACGCTGCCACTCGGTGGCCTAGCAAATGTATTCGACTGCTGCCGCCTCTTGCAGCTGCTGTTACGGTGCCACTCTGTGGCCTAGCAAATGTATTTGACTGCTGCCTCTTGCAGCTGCTGTTATGGTGCCACTCTGTGGCCTTGAAATTTGCTCGACTGCTGCTGCCTCTTGCATCTGCTGTTATGGTGCCACTCTGTGGCCTTGAAATTTCTTTGACTGCTGCCTCTTGCAGATGCTGTTACGGTGCCACTCTGTGGCCTTGAAATTTCTTCGACTGCTGCTTCTTGCAGCTGCTGTTACGGTCTCACTCCGTGGCCTTGAAATTTCTTCGACTGCTGCCTCTTACAGCTGCTGTTACGGTGCCACTCTGTGGCCTTGAAATTTGTTCGACTGCTGCTGCCTCTTGCAGCTGCTGTTATGGTGCCACTCGTTGGCCTAGTAAATTGATTAGAATTGTTTGGACCTTCTACTCGGCAGCAGCACGTAAGTCGTAAATTTTTGGTACGTTCTGTAGTCCTATTCCATTATTGAATGCTCAAGTACACAGGAAACCCTGTTTGTTTTGAACACTCGAATTTTTAAAAGTAAACGATTCCGACCCCCGGGACACTCAGCGATGAGTATGGGGGAGGCGAGAGGCAGGGGCTCCCACAGGTGGTAGCTCAACTCTCTGCAGACCGCCAGCTCGATCTCAAGATGGAACTTTCTTGGCGTCCTTGGTCAATACTGACATTTTGTTACAGTCGAGGCAAAGCTGGAGTCTTCACTGCACCTCCTCTTTCTTACATTCCCGTCCGCTGGTATAACCAGCCCCGATACTGATAAGAACATATGCGACAGTTGATCTTAACCAAAAGGACGAGAATTTTTTATTACGGTCTGCTCTTCAGGGTATGTCATCATGCACTCTCCAGCCTGATGCTGCTGTCGCCACCGACTGCACATGCCGTCTCCTAGCTGCCGCTACCTCAAAATTAGGTAATTGTGCCACTCTGTGGCCTCCAAATTGTACTACTACTTCCACTGCTGCTGCCACTTCCAGGGTCTGTCATTCTGCCACTCTGTGGCCTACTCATGCTGCTGCCACCTGGCCACACTGTCGTCGTGCCACTCTATAGTCTGCTGATGCTGCTGCCACTGCCATCTCCATGCTGTCTGGGGGGGCTCTGCTTGTATAAGCATGTAATAGAACAGGTTCTGTCAAAATGTATGTGGAATCAGTGAATTGGTGTTAAAGGCGTGCGCTTTTGGCGCTCTAGTAGGATCTTGGGCCTCTGCACGATTCTTTGTAGCTGGCTCTAACATTGACCTGTAAGGCTGAGTTCAGACTTGAGTTGTTTGGTGAGTTTTGGCCCCTTAACTGCCCAAATACATAAAAGTGTGCAGCGATTCTAAGAGCGAAGCCTGTTATGTGCGTGTCACACTGGCTCACAGTATTCTTTCACTACCACAGTAGACTCCCTATTAGTGTTGAGTAACTTGAGCGAGCATGCTCCAGCGAGTTCGGCCGAGCATGCCTACGCTCGGCTCCGCTCGGTGTTCGGCCAAACACCGAGTGTACTTGAGCGCAATTCTGGCATTCACTGTTATGTTGATTTGTACGCTAATGCTACGCATTGTATGCTAATGCGTACGAATTTGTATGCTAATGCGTACGCATTTGGACACTAATGTGTACGCATTGTGCGCTAATGCGTACAAATTCAGTTAATTAGCATACTTTTACGAGCGAAAGGAGTAACAGAGGAGAAGTCGCGATTCTGACCTTTTCCTATTAACCAGACACCCTCCCCTCTTCCGAGCGGGGGGTGCCTTGTTTAGTCCCATTGACTAACATTATGCTCAAGTGCTCGGCCAGAGCACCCGAGCATACGAGCACAGAGGTGCTCGCTCAAGACTACTCCCTATGAGTTTTACTGCAAGGCACAGTGTTCTACACCACTATCCAGGCTCTCTGCAGCACGGAAGTAGCCATTTTTTAACGCGATTCGCCACGAATTTATTCGGATCAAAGCAAATCTTTTCAGAAAATTCGGCGAACTAGCCAAATCGAATTTTTGAAAAATTTGCTCATCTTTAGTTAACACAGTTGGTGTAGGATCTTGCTGTCAGGGTTCAGCATCAGGAGGATGTACAGAGTATGCCTGTTGTGACCACTGCAACACAACCTATTGAACATCAGGTTAAGTTACCCGATCACTATTCTGGTGAAAGGAAGCAGTTCTTAACTTTTAAGGAGACCTGTAAGTTGTATTTCTGGTTGCGTCCCCACTCTTTGGGCTTGGAGCAGCAGTGAGGAAGAATAATTATTTCTGTGCTTCAAGGAGTTCCGCAGGAATGGGCCTTTTCACTACCAATTGACTCTCCTAAGTTGGCATTTGTGGATGAATTCTTTTCAGTCTTAGGATTGTTTTATGATGAACCAGACAAGGGGCATTTGTGGAGTCACAGTTAATATCTGTTAGGCAGGGTCGTAGACCAGTAAAGGACTACTGTGCAGACTTCCGCAAGGACTGTCTTACTCATTAAAAGACATGTTAGTCAACTACCCCTCATGAGACGCTTGGACAGACGACAAAGAGAAAGACACAGGGAAAGACTCTGTACTCTGGTACTGTTTCCGATCCAGATCTTTCTCCCGTGGTACCTAATGTTGTGATGTCCCCAGAAGACCCTATGTAACTGGGTGCGACTATGTCTATCCAGGACTGCAGAGTCCTGAGGAGAAAGAAAGGATTGCATCTATTGTGGAAGTTCCGATCACCTACTAAGAGTTTGTCCAAAGCCCTCAACTTCAGAGAAGTTTCAGTGCCTAAGTGGTGTACGTATTTTGTTTGAATTTTCCAAGTGGTCACGGATGGCATTGAATATTTAGTAATGCCTTTCGGGCTAAGCAATGCCCCAGCAGTGTTCCAGAACCTGGTTTATGACATAGCTAGGGAAATTATTGGAAAATATGTAGTGGTTTATTTAGATGATGTAATAATCATTTCTCTAGATTGATTTTCTGTGAGAATCAATTATTTTTGAAAGGTGGAAAATGTGTGTTCGGGATACAAGAGGTATCTTTTTTAGGCCTTATGTCCTTTCGCCCCAAGCATTTAAAATAGATTCCTCTAAAGTTCAGGCCATAGTGAATTGGGTTTGAACCTCATTTCAAAAGGCATTACAAGGATTTTTGAGTTTTGCTAATTATTATTGTCTAATAATAGTAGTTGTAGTAGACAATAGTAATTGTCTAATAATAATTTATTTAGAATTTTTCATTTATTGCCAACCACTCACAGACATGGCTAGAAAGGGACCAAAATGCCTCACCAATCTTAGACCTTAGTGCCTTCTTCCATAAATTTTAAGGTAGTCATTACTTTTAGGCTGGGAACGAAGAACACTAAAGCGGATGCTTTGTCCAGAAGCTTTTGCGCCATTCACCCTCCGGATGTACGTACAACCTGACAACATTTTACCGACAGGTATTGTCGTCTCCATTTCGTATGATCTAGAAGAAATCAAAATGATCAGAAGGAAGCAGAAGAAAGATCGGAAGGAAGCAAAATGTCCTCGTCATTTTCAGAAGCCTTTCATCCAGAGATCAATGGTCAAATGGAATGTATAAATCAATCAATCCCTGAGGAGTTTTGATAATCAGTCTGACTGGGTTACTCATATTGCGCTCAAGGAATTTGCCATCAATAACCATATGAATTCCTTGAGTGGTACTTCTCCTTTTTTCTGCAGTTATGGTTTTCATCCACAGTTTGGGTGTTTTTCATCCTTGTCTTCTCTGGAGATTGATATGGTTACAGAGAAACTGTGCACATGAATCCTAGATCTAAGATACAAAAAAGAAAGGTTGATAAGACACTTTCTCATGGGTCAGATATTGTGCTGGGCGACAAGGTTTGGTTGTCAACTAAAAATCTGCCTCTAAAGGTACCTTCCAGAAAGCTGGTGCCATGCTTCATTAGTCTATATGAGGTGATTGAAGTTATTAATCCAGTGTCATATAGACTGAAATTACCTGCTTCTTTTAGATCCATAATGTGTTTCATAGGTCTTTGTTAAAGAATTATGTACAACCCATCTTGCTGCCGCAGACTCCTCCTCCTCCTCAAATTGACGTTCTTGGTCAGCTGGAATATGAGGTGTCAAAGATTGTGGACTCTAGAAGAGTTCAAGGTACTGTGTAATATCTGGGCCAAGGAAATGGCTCAGAGGAAAGATCCTGGGTAGGGTCAAAAGATATTCACTCTGAAACCTGCACCTTGGGATAAGGGTCTAGTGACCCTTTGTAAAAGGGGGGTACTGTCATGTTCCCTGACCGGTCCTTTCCTGCAGCACTGCCGGCATCCAGTTGCTTGGGGACATGTCAGGTAACTACTTGAGGGAGCGTCGGCCAGTTAGAGCCAATGCTTGCTCACTGGTTATGCTGATGACATGTGATGCCAGCCATGTCATGTGACCCGGAAGCACAGCCTATTAGAACAGGCAACCTGCTGGCCAAATTTTGTCTGTTAATGGTTTCTAGCCTTTATTTGATTCCCTGATTTCTGGATCACTGACCACTACTTTGTACCCTGACTCTGCCTTCTGACTGAATGTCCCTCTGGATTTGATGAGATTTTCAGGTTTTGAAACCTGGCAACCCCATGGTTTGCGCTGCTGGTCCTGATTCTGGTTTGGACTTTCCTTGTATTGACCTTGGCTTGGTACGTTTCGATTCTGATTTATAGCTGCTGTGCCTTTCTGTCACTAGTCATCTGTTATTTTGTTTCTCTTTGTTCTCTTCCCTGATTCGGGCCTTACACATACTGTATATAGGAAAGGGACTACCATTCAGTTATGGGCCACCATTTAGGGCAGGTCATGCAAGCAGGTAGGGACATTGTTGCAAGTGAAGTCCAGGGCCTCACTGATCCCTACTGTGACAGAGGGGTAATAATATAGGTCCAGTGGCATAGCTATAGGGGTCAGCCTATAGCTAGAGGAGCCTTTAGCTATGCTGGCTTGGACTAGGTCCCTTATTTCCAGTGGAGAGTAATATAAACTACAGCATACAAAGCCATTTTAGACAATTTTATAATTTCAACTGTGGCAATGTTTTGGGGAAAAATCCATTCATGTCACAACATGATTGTGCTCATGTGCACAAAAATTGTCCCTGAAGAATTTATGTGAAATGTTTGGTATGGTGAAACATGGTAAGCACATCAGTAAAAACCTTCCTCCTCTTAGGCTACGGCCAGGTTTTCTGACACAGTTTTGAAAGCCAAAATAAGGAGTGGATGATAACAGGAGAGAAATTATAAAGGGAAAATTTGACTTTTCCTCCTTTTTGAATTTACTTCTGGTTTTGTCTTCCAAAACTGCATAGGAAACCTGATCATGTGGCCATACCCTTACAAGAGAAATGCATCATTTTGAGTGTCATGTCGCTTTGGGTTACCATTTTCCCACTATGGTTATGTGACTGCAGTTGAGAACATGCCATCAATATATTTCATTTATAATATGTTTAATATGTTTATGCATTTATGTTATGTTTATGCATGCCATTATGCTGTATCTGTATGCTGTAAGTGTGTCATGTAAGGGCACCATTTTATGATACACAATGTTTGATATACTATGTGGTCTACCAAGTTATGTGCTTTTAAGCCACTGGGAGATGCCAGTGAAGTAAACAGATATGATGTGCACTTCTGTAGGTGCAATGCCCTATATATTGTAACAATAACTTATGGGCCGTGGTGGTAGCGGAATCCATAACGGGATTCTTAGATAACCCAAACCTTGTACACTGAACTTGAAACCACAAGTTTGCTCAACACTAATCACTGACCCATTCAAGTTGAATGGGTCTGGATCCATCTGCCGTGGCCACAAAGATGTTGCCCGTGCATTGGGGACCACATATTGCACAACGACGGTGTGCATGAGCCCTTATAATATATGCGTGATATAAATTTATAGGTGTGACCTCCATCTAACGACCACAGAGAATATACTGAAATTTCAGTTTTCACTTGGTATCCCAGCAGTACACAACTAGCACCAGTTACTTCTCTGCTAGCATGGAAAATAATTACATTCTTTAAATAAGATTTTCAAATTGTCAGATCTGACAAATGAATTACACTTCTGTTGTGTCTTCTCCTAGCTACTTTCTTATTGGACTTGCCATTAGCCAATTCACAATGAACTTGACTTATATCTTAAAAGTTTTCCTTCAACCAAGCAAGTCTCCTTGATAATCCAAAACACGCACAAAACATTAACAGCAGATGAAGGACTGAGGGAACCACAACCCAATAGTCTACATACTGATAAGGAAAGTACAGTAATGTCTAGATTTTCTAGTATTCAGTTGCTAATATGTTTTATACAGTGTGCAGATTCGTCTTTAAAGGTGTTATTCACCTTTAAGAATCAGACTTCCTCACTTATCTGATCCCTGCCACTGGGTTCCGGCTCCTTCACTGCTGCACTGCCCCTACTGTACCTTGCTCTCGTCCCTTTGGGTCAACATCCTGTTGCAGTCAATGATTGACCACAGAAGTAACATTTCCTCCATGTGTCACATGAACCATTGATATGTCATATGTAGCGGTGGGGAGCAGGTAAGTATGCTTCCCTCCTCAGGTCCGGCCACATGAAAGAGGGGTTACTTGTATTTAGATGTGCTAGGAAGGAGTTTATTTATTAGATAAGTGGTCAAAACAATGGAAACTGCAGTTCAATGTTTCCAAATGTAAAATAATGCACTTGGGGAGAAGAAATCCTCTATCTGAGTATCGTATTGGCAGTTCTGTGCTAACAAAGACCTCAGAAGAGAAGGATTTGGGGGTAGTCATCTCTGACAGCCTCAAAATGAGTAACCAATGCAGCCAGGCGGTAGGGAAAGCAAATCGTATGCTTGGCTGCATAGCTAGAGGTATAACAAGCAGATAGAGGGAGATTATGATCCCTCTGTATAGAGCTCTAGTGAGACCACATCTGGAATACTGTGTTCAATTCTGGAGACCTCACCTGCAAAAGGATATTGCTAAAATAGAACGGGTCCAAAGAAGAACTACAAAAATGGTGGAAGGTCTAAAGCATAGAACTTATCAAGAAAGACTCTGAGTTCTTAATATGTATAGTATGGAGGAAAGAAGAGAAAGGGGGGACATGATTGAAACCTTTAAATATGTTAAAGGACTGAATAAAGTTCAGGAGGGAAGGGTTATTAATAAGAAACTGAACACAAGAACAAGGGGGCACAATCTGAGGTTAGTTGGGGGAAAAATCAAGAACAACATTAGAAAATATTATTTCACTGAAAGAGTAGTAGAAGCTTGGAACAAACTTCCAGCAGAGGTGGTTGATAAATCCACAGTAACTGAATTTAAACATGCCTGGGATAAACATGTATCTATCCTAAGATAACAATAAAGGAATAATAAAAGGGCAGACTAGATGGACCAGGTGGTCTTTTTCTGCCGTCAATCTTCTATGTTTCTATGTTTCTATGTCATGCAATACACTGCTTCAGCCATCATAAAGGGGGACAGCTCGGGAAGGTCAGTCCCAGGGAAGCTAGTCAAAATATCAGAGTATGGTGTTATGGACAAAAACACATACTTATTGACCTCATGACCATCTCTCAAGTTTGGGGCCTCTGTGAGCATGTTTAATACTTATTTCTAGTTTTCACTTTTAATCTTTACTAATAGAGATGAGCAAGTATGCTCGTCCGAGCTTGGTGCTCGTTCGAGCATTAGGGTACTCGTAAGTGCTCGATGCTCGGACGAGCATCTCGCTATGCTCGAGGAAATGGCATCTCCCGCATTTTGAATTTTTGCCGCCTATAAACTCAGCCAATCACAAGCCAAGAGACTCTGCGGTACACCCAGCATCACGTGGGGCCCTTACATGTCGATTGCAGGGGTTGGCTGGCCAGATCAGGTGACCCTGGAATATACTAGTGACTGGCCGCGGTGCTCGGCTCAGTCGCTGCCTGGACGTCGTTAGGGACAGATCTGCTGCGTTTCAGGGAGAGTGTTAGGGCCTGGATTTAGTTCTCTGTTAGGCAGGAGTGATCTCAAAAGAACCCAACAGCCCTTCTAAGGGCTACAAGACATTTTTTTGTCTCCTGGCTGGGCTGGCTGGCACTAGTAGTGCAGCTATCGCCATATATAACAATTTTTTTTTTTTATTGTTTTATCTCAGTGATACAAATCCATTTCATACAGCTGTGTGGAACCATTCAGTGTGTCACAGTTCAGCTGTCCATTCACCACAAACCACAATCCGTATTTTCTGTCCAGGTGACCTATACTGTATGTCACGTAATTAAAAAAGGTCTTTTGCTGTCACTGATACAGCTACATTACAAAAATCTGAGTGCGACATTTTTCTGGGTTGCAGTCAAAATAGCCACAGTCAGCAGGGGCTGAGTTTGCGCTCTGATATATTCTGCACGTCATGTTAAAAAAAACAAAACAAAAAAAAATATAGTTTTTTTGTTGTTTTATCTCAGTGATACAAATCCATTTCATACAGCTGTGTGGAACCATTCTGTGTGTCACAGTTCAGCTGTCCATTCACCACAAACCACAATCCATATTTTCTGTCCAGGTGACCCATTCTGTACGTCACGTAATTAAAAAAGGTCTTTTGCTCTCACTGATACAGCTACATTACAAAAATCTCTGTGCGACATTTGTCTGGGTTGCACTTAAGCAGACCAAGTCTGCCTAATCTAATAGTTTCAGGGTAATTGCTCCATACTGCACGGTACGTAATAACATACGTAATTTTGCTCTATCTTATCCACCTATATACAAAGCACAATCCGTATTTTCTGTCCAGGTGACCAATTCTGTACGTCACGTAATTAAAAACGGTCTTTTGCTTTCACTGACACAGCTACATTACAAAAATCTCTGTGCGACATTTGTCTGGGTTGCACTTAAGGAGACCAAGTCTGCCTAATCTAATAGTTTCAGGGTAATTGCTCCATACTGCACGATACGTAATAACATACGTAATTTTGCTCTAACTTATCCACCTATATATTAACTTGTTCAGATTGAACAAGTTTGTGGGTTTCAGTACAGCAGGCCCATTTTTTTTTTGGTATATATAATACACTTATATAGAAAATGTTGAACCCCAGGGCTAAGAGTCGAGGACGAGGGCGTGGGCATTCAATTACTGCAGGGGGCAGAGGCCGTGGTCCTGGGCAGGGTGAGACAGTACCTGCTGATGAGGGAGCAGGGGAACGCCGCAGAGCTACACTCCCTAGCTTCATGTCTCAACTTACAGGGACACGTGGTAGAGGACTGTTGAAACCACAACAGCGCAAACAGGTGATGTCGTGGATTGCGGACAATGCTTCAAGTAATTTGTCCACCAGTCAGTCTTCCACGCAGTCCACCCACGTTACCCAAGGGAGCACTCCTCTGGCTCCTCCACTTCAACCTCCTTCCCCCCAGTCTGCCCCCTCCCAGGAAAATTTGGAATGCGATCCGGCATACTCTGAGGGACTGTTTTCTGGACCCTTCCCAGAGTCACAAACCACTTCTCAGGTTGCTGCTGACCTCTTTCCCGATGCCCAAGTTTTCCAACTGTCGCAGTCTATGGGTGATGATGATGACATTGTTGATTTAGTGGAAGAAGTTTGTAAAGAGGTGTCGGACGATGAGGAGACACGGTTGTCAGACAGTGGTGAAGTTGTTGTCAGGGCAGGAAGTCCGAGGGGGGAGCAGACTGGGTTGCTGGGTTGATAAGTCAAGTGAAGACAGTGCTTCTGAGGCGGAGGCGAGTGCTGCACCAGAACAGGTTGGAAGAGGCAGTGGTGTGGCCAGAGGGAGAAGCAGGGCCAGAGCTGGTGCATCAGCAGCAACTGTTTCACGTAGTGAAGCTCCCGTGGCGAGGCCTAGATGTTCGCAAGTCTGGAGGTTCTTTAAAGAAATTGAGGATGACCGACGGACTGTGGTGTGCAACCTTTGCCACACCAGGATCAGCAGGGGTTCCACCACTACTAGTCTAACCACCACCAGCATGCGCAGGCATATGAGTGCTAAACACCCCACTCAATGGAACCAAGGCCGTTCACCTCCTGCGGGTCCCACCACTGCTCCTTCCCCTGTGTCACTCGCTGCCTCTGCTAGTCAACCCCCTGCCCAGGACCCCGGCACTAGCGCCTCCCGCCGGAAAACCACACCTTCGCCTCCACGATCCTCTACAGCGTCCACCAATGTGTTCCTGTGCAGCATTCAGCTGTCTTTACAGTAGACGCTGGAGCGCAAGAGGAAATACAGTTCCACCCACCCACATGCCCAAGCCCTCAACGTCCACATCTCCAAATTGCTGAGCCTGGAGATGCTGCCCTATAGGCTGGTAGAGACCGAGGCCTTTCGCAACCTCATGGCGGTGGCTGCCCCTCGGTATTCGGTCCCCAGCCGCCACTATTTTTCCCGATGTGCCGTCCCAGCCCTACACCAGCACGTGTCACAGAACATCATCCATGCACTGAACAACGCTGTTTCTGAGAAGGTCCACCTAACCATGGACACGTGGACAAGTGCTGCCGGGCAGGGACACTGTATATCACTGACGGCACATTGGGTTAACTTGGTGGAGGCTGGGACCGAGTCTGACCCTGGGGCAACTCATGTACTGCCCACACCGAGGATTGCGGGGCCTACCTCGGTCACGGTCTCTCAGACGTACTATGCCTCCTCCTACGACCCCTCCTCCTCCTCCACCTCCTCCTCCAAATTACCATCCGTGGGCACGGCGCCTTCAGTCGGTAGCTCTAGGCGCAGCAGCAGTGCCGTGGCTAAGCACCAGCAGGCGGTGCTCAAACTGCTGAGCTTAGGTGACAAAAGGCACACCGCCCAAGAACTGTTACAGGGCATCACGGTGTAGACCGTTTTGTGGCCGGCACCGCTGAACCTGAAGCCAGGCATGGTTGAGTGTGACAACGGGCATAACCTGGTGGCGGCTCTGCGACTCGGCAGACTGACACATGTGCCATGCCTGGCCCACGTGTTCAATCTCATAGTTCAGCGGTTCCTCAAGACATACCCCAATCTGTCTGATTTGCTCACCAAGGTGCGCCGCATCTGTGCGCATTTCCGCAAGTCGACCACAGATGCTGCCACTCTCAGGGCCAGATGTCAACTTCCACCAGAACTGGTAGTCAGGTCAGTCAGATTCCTCAAGTCTACAATGAGGAGTGGACGTGGATGTCTGATATCTGCCAGGTGTTGAGCAACTTTGAGGAGTCAACACAGATGGTCAGCGGCGATGCCGCCATTATCAGCCTCACCATCCCGCTGCTTTGCCTGTTGAAAAACTCACTGCTCAGCATGAAGTCGGAAGCTTTGCGCTTTTCACAAGAGACGGTGGAGGAAGATACGTCGCTTGATAGCCAGAGCACCCTCCGGTCTGTTTCTCAGCGCGTATCGGAGGAGGGGGATGAGGATGAGGAGGAAGAGGAGGAGAATGTCGGCGAGACAGAAGAGGGTACCAATGCTCAGTCCTTCTTAACTCTTGAGCGTGTATGGGCTGAAGAGGAGGAGGAGGAGAAGGAAATGGAGAGTCAGGCCAGTGAGGAGAGGGAATTCTTGCGTGTTGGGACTCTGGCGCACATGGCAGACTTCATGTTAGGCTGCCTATCCCCTGACCCTCGCGTTAGAAGCATTTTTTCAAACACCGATTACTGGGTGTTCACTCTCCTGGACCCACGGTACAAGAAGAACCTTTCCACTCTCATCCCTGTAGAGGAAAGGAGTATGAGAGTGAATCAATATCAACAGGCCCTGGTGCACAAGCTGAAACAATCCTTCCCATATGACGCCGCTAGCGGCAGAGGGCGTGGTTCTGTGGGCCATGTAGCGGGGGAGAGGAGGCGAGCAGGCAGCTTGTCTAGCACTGGCAGGGGAACGCTCTCCAAGGCCTTTGCCAGTTTTATGTCACCCCAGCAAGACACTGTCACCTGTCCCCAGTCTAGGCAGAGTAGGGGGTGAGCTTTACAGAAAGATGGTGAGGGAGTACCTAGCTTACCATATCAACGTCCGGACCGATCACTCTGCTCCATACAACTACTTGGTTTTAAAGCTGGACACGTGGCCTGAACTGGCGCTGTACGCCTTGGAGGTGCTGGCCTGCCCTGCCGCTAGCGTGTTGTCAGAGTGGGTATTCAGTGCAGCTGGTGGCGTCATCACCGATAAGCGTACACGCCTGTCAACTGACAGCGCTGACAGGCTGACGCTTATTAAAATGAACAAAGCCTGGATTTCACCGGAATTCAAATCTCCTCCGGGGGAAAGCAGCTAAAGATTAACATTACTTATGTATCCGATTCCTCTTCTCTACTCCTCCTACTCCTTGTCGTCTTTGCCTAACGCTGACCCAAAACGCAATTTTTTAGAGGGCCAACTGGCACTCTTTTACAACAATTTTTCTGGAGGGCCACCTACAGGCCCTCTCTCCAATTTTTCTGGAGGGTCCCCTACAGGCCCTCTCTCTAAACAATTTTTCCGCAGTGTCAACTACAGACACTGTAAAACAATGTTTCAGGAGCATCAAACAGACAGTCCAAAACAATTTTTCAGGAGGCGCAAGTACCGACATTTAAAAAAAAATTTTTTTGCTGAGGGTCGACTTTATGTACTCTGAAAAGAAAAAATTTTTGGGAGGCTCAACAAATGCCATTTCACTGCATTCTTAGTCGGACAAAGTCATTGGTGGTGTAACCGCCATGCTGTGTCAGGTTAAATTTTTGGATGCTTCACCAGCCACCGCATACTAACTCAGTCACTCTGTTGTCACCGCCGCCATACAGGGCCACAAAAAATGTTTATGTGGTTTGCCTGCTCCCGCAGTGTCACTCGCTCACTCTGTTGTCACCACCATAGTGGTTTGCACTATAGCAGCCCAAGTTTGCACATTCCCCTTTTAATCTCCAAGTGATCTATACTGCACGTCAAGTAAAAAAATACATTCTTTTGCTCTCAGTGATACAAATCCATTTCATAAAATCCTTTCTTTCTCTTTAACTGATCTATACTGAACGTCACTTTTAAAAATATGTCTTTTTCCTCTCTTTCTCTCTCTCCAAACTATTTTTCCGGATAGGTGCCGTATACGGTATTAAACTGAGAAGAATGCATACAACACATGCCCCACTTGACAAATTTCAGAGTTGACAACCGTACTGGTTGATGCTAAATTTTTAAGTTGGGGTCCTGCGTCGTCATTCGAACTCCATCCGGCTGTTGTCACCACCACACACGCTAGCCAAGGGGGCACTCCTCTGGCTCTTCCAGCTCAACCTCCTTCCCCCCAGCGTCTCCCATTGACTTCAATGGGGTTCGTTACTCGAAACGAGCACCCAAGCATCGGGAAAAGTTCGTCTCGAATAACGAGCACCCGAGCATTTTAGTGCTCGCTCATCTCTATTTACTAACTTTGTAAATCTCTTATACTCAATTATCTACTAAAAATATTGCTTTTTGTCAGACAAGAGACCTTTATTTACAGAAGTATGAGAAGTGCAAGACCACTTTATCAAAATGATAACCTGCACAGAACGGACTGAGGGGACCACAACCCAACATGCCACACTTGGTAATTCTGTCACCTGCATGTAAGTATGACTTGTTTATTACTGTATATTTAAACTGAAGAAGACTTCTTTCCAAGGTTGAAATAGTCTGTACTTTCTGATAGGTCAAGATAAGGTCAATAATATTCCCTGGAAATGGGTGCATTATTTGGGGATAGACAAGCAGGTCTGAAAAAAAAAGTTTCATGAGTGTGCCTCCATAACCATTGTTTACTATCTTCCGATGTCTTCACAGTCACTTAAACATTATCAAAACAATTCTATAAGGGGCATATGTGGCAGTCCATGCACAAGAATAACAAATCTACACTAGCTACTGTATGAGCTGGAATAGATTTTGAGCTATAATTGACCCCATCATGACACCTGTGCCACAATGCTGACATCCTGTTTGTCTCAGTGAATAGTGGGTAAGAGAGCCAATGGCGTTCTGCTCCACCACATTTTTTAACTGTGTATGCATCCATAGAACTTGGGCTTCAAAGTGCTGGGGCACAAAGGCAGGATGGCATACACTTGAACCCTGTCAGGAATAAAGGTAAGTGATAATACAGGAGAAATGCAGGTAAATTGCAATAGCACTAGACTATCAAACACCTTTGCTGGTCACCAGGAAACCTAAAGCTCAGGCACCCTCCTGCTAGATAGTGTGCCTTATTTATCCCATTGGCTGGGGAAAGATTTGGCAGTGCATTCCCTGGCCCTTTATGAAATGGAGTATGAAGGCAGCAGCATGGAGAGGACATCGGCCACCAGGATGTCAGATAACATGGCATCCACATCTACAATAAGTTAGTGGAAGGTAGTGGGCCCAGACTGCAGACCTAACAGCATGCAGCCACCAGTAGGGGGAGCTAACTGCATATGCAGCTATGCAGCTAGTTTGAACCTAATGGGAGCTACATAAATCTATATCAAAAGGGTTTTACTAGTGCATGTGATTGAGTCACTGGAAGTAGGTCAACCACTTGTCAGCCCTTTCCCAACCATGGCACTCATAACAGTCACTTGCCCTACCTCTATAGTTAGCACTGTACTAGACCAACAACAATCGTTAATACCTATAGACAGAAAGATAGCATGTTGTGATCAATGTATGTTCATTTCTTTTGAAGCCACTATGAGCCATTTAATATCAGTGATTAGCAGCTGCTATGCTATTCCTTCCATCTCCTGGACAATCAATGTTATTCTTATACATTTGTTCTATTTGTTTGCTGCTTTCAAATATACACAGACACAAACTCATATTTCATGATGAATAATCTTACTAAGATGCATTGTAGCATTTTGAGACAGAACATTCGATTGTCTAAAACTTTCTCTTTGAACAGAACAGCTGAGAAATTACTTTATTTAGTTCAAGGTTGTAGACAAGGATGAGCTGTTTCATCAGTTAGGGTTGACATTGCTACAGGTGACACTTCTCTCTGTGTAGGCTTACTATTTGTAAAAGGCTGAGTTTATATGCTGTAGATGTAGTTCATTCTACTGTAGATTGTCTCTTGATTGTCCAGGTATGCTAGAAGTTGTGGTTTCCCTAGAGCTGAAGAGTCAAAAGTTGCATCCACTATTCTAGATTAGAATTGGCGCCAAAATGCCATTATTTTCTTCCCATATAATATCTAATTCTGAAAAATTACAAAAGACCAAGGGTAGTATACAGATGAAGATGAACCCCTTGAGGATGGGGCACGTTTGGTCTTGAGAGCATTTTCTGATTTTGTCTTTGCATTCAGGCACTGAAAATTTTTCATTTTGTCAACCTTGGTTTATTGAGGCCTTGTTTATTTGCTGTATGAGTTGTACGTTACTTAAGTGACATCTCTGGGACATTAGCAGTTAATTTATATTAATTTTCATAATTGGAAAAATGTAGAGAAAAACAATTCCACTGAAGTTTTTTTTATTTAATATTTTACATTGTACATCAATCTTCATAAATTATGTTCTATATGTATTATATAGCCTGTTAAGAACATAGGTCATCAGTAAAAAAAAACAAAAAACCTTTAATGGTTGAATGGCAGCAATTAGAGGTTTCTCTGATCTTTCATTAGAGCAATGTTTAGGTTGTGCGTTATAGCCTTTGCCCAGCTGCCTTTCCTGCATGCACAGTAATAGTGTTGAGCGAGTGTCGGCCGAGCATGCCTACGCTCGGGTCCGCTCGGTGTTCGGCCGAACACCGAGTGTACTCGAGCGCAATTCTCGAGTCCCCTCTCCACACCAAGACGGATCCGTCATGACCCCAATGCAAGTCAATGGGGACGGATCCGTTTGGTGTGACACAATAGTAAACGGATCCATCCCCGTTGACTTTCATTGGGGTCATGACGGATCCGTCATGAACTCCATTGAAAGTCAATGGGGACGGATCCGTTTGGTGTGACACAATAGTAAACGGATCCGTCCTCCATTGACTTTCAATGGAGTTCATGACGGATCCGTCACCTATCACGTTTTTTTTTTCATTGAAGAACTCAAGGTGTAATTTTTTTCATTCACCAGCAGAGGGCGCAATGTAAGGAAGAGGCTGAGGAGAAGAAGCCTGAGGAGGAGGTTAGTGGTTTGTTTGTTTGTTTGTTTGCAGATGACTACTTCGGATTTGGTGGATTACGCCGGACCAGATTTTATATTTTTTTAAATAAAATGGTCAAACTGGGGTCTGGGGGAGTATTTATTTCAATAAAATATTTTATAAGTGTGTGTGTGTTTTTTTTTTTTTTTACAACACTGCAGTTTTAGTAATAACGGCTATCTACAGACGGCCCTGATTACTAATACTGGGCTTAGTCTTGGCTTGGGCAGAGAAGTGGCAGATGAGGTTTAACACTGACAAATGTAAGGTTATGCACGTAGGAAGGAATAATGCAAGTCATCAGTACATACTACATGGTAAAAACTGGGTAACATGTGAAAGGACCTAGGAATTTTAGTGAACAGCAAACTAAACTGTAGAAACCAGTGTCAGACAGCTGCTGCCAAGGCCAATAAGATAATTGGGTTTGCATCAAAAGAGGCATAGATGCCCTTGATGAGAACATAGTCCTGCCACTTTACAAATCACTAGTCAGACCACACATGGAATACTGTGTACAGTTCTGGGCTCCTGTGAACAAGGCAGACATAGCAGAGCTGGAGAGGGTTCAGAGGAGGGCAACTAAAGTAAAAACTGGAATGGGTGGACTACAGTACCCTGAAAGATTATCAAAATTAGGGTTATTCACTTTAGAAAAAAGATGACTGAGGGGAGATCTAATAACTTTGTATAAATATATCAGGGATCAGTACAGAGATCTCTCCCATCATCTACTTATCCCCAGGACTGTGACTGTGATGAGGGATATAAGAAAAAAAGAGAGGGGGCAAGGGATAGACCGATCTTCTAGAAAAGAATATTCTTCTCCTTAAGATATGGTCAAATAGAGGCGCCAGTGGAGAAGAAACCTAGAGGATTGTTAGGTGTAGACTATATAGAGAGACCACCACCTTTACCTACTGGTAGAGAGGCTGCTTAAGGGGTGACGACGTGAAAAAAAAAAGACTCACGTGTTTAGACAATGAAAGTGCAAGTGGATGTGGTTAGAAGAGGGAAAAAGCCTAAGCAGGCTTTGACCAAACTACCCACTCCTATGTAAAAGAGTACCCCTATTTATAGCGCCACACTCTATAGGTAATAGTATATATGAGCTTCACAGTGTTAGTGAGTTAATGAGTATTAGTAGGTTCAGACGTTTAGATATTATAGAGTGAACAAATATCTCCTCTAAAACTATAATATGAATCAGAATGTGAAAATAAAAAATACATAAAAACAATAATAAAAAAATATATAACATAAGAGTCGTATCAACTCACTCCACTGGGGGGTGGGGTACTGGGTAGGTCCAAGATACCAGTATTCCCACAACCCCCCTAACCAGGATCACGAATATAATGTCAAAGTGTATACGGCAACCACGGTATAATGGGTGGTTCCTATTGGATCTTGCCCATAGAGTACAATCACGGCTAAGTAGTGCACTTCAACTGGGTCATCAGTGGAGATGATATTAACAACAGAGGATAGAAAATAACACATATTTTGACTCACTTCGCTGGGGGGCGGTATACTGATTTTTGCTCCTGATGAAAGAGGACACCTAGAGCCTCCGAAACGCGTTGAGCCGGATTTTTATTGAAAATAAAGGTCCTGAAAAGAAACCAGAATCGTGGTTGCCTTCATGTCTTGAGATTCTACGTACGATCCAGGCCAGGGTTTTTTTTAGGTTTTACTGGTTGCCCCGGGTACCCCCTGGAATTTTGCCCCTGGGGCAACGGCCCCCACAGCCCCCCCCCCCACGCTACGCCACTGGCTGCTGCCGCTGTTACTACTCCTACACAGCTGGCAATCTCCTGCCTTGTCAATCATGATGCTAACTGTGCTGCTGCTGCCACTATTGCTGACCCTACATAGCTGCACATCTTCTGCCTTGTCTGTTTTTATGTTCCATACTATACTACTACTGCTGCGAACCCTAACATGTACAGTATAACAACCTTGAAACTGCTCCCCCAAAAAAATTATAATTTTTGATGGCTTTTGTACAAATACAGTACTATTGCTTTTTCACTTTCCCAGAAGAAATAGATTTTCTTTAACATAAGATCAAACATGCTGCTACTCCCCAAAAAGAAATCATTTTTGGACCGCTTATTAAAAACAAGTCATTGCTTCTTCTGATACTATCGTGTAATGCCTCCAAAAAGGAATACATTTCGGACTGCTTTTTAAAAATGTTTTTTTGAAAAGCATAAACTATCCAAGACTGCAGTGTGTTTTTAAACTGTCTTTTTGTTACCAACAACTGCTGTCCATTTACCCATAGCCATATACCATATGTCAATGTCACTTTGATATTACTAATGCTTAAAGGGGCTGAATATGGTTCTAGGAAACCCAAGAGTGTCATTCACAGCTTTTCATGGCAATTGGGACACTTTCCATTTGGGTGGACTGTATTTGGACTGAATTGAATCTGATAGCCGAATCAGAAGTTTGCTCATCTTTCTTCTTATAATATCTTACATTTTAGATAGAAGTGTGTGAATTTTTCATATTTTATATTTTCCAAAATTTTCCAAAACAGAGCCCATCTGTGCCTCCTGATCTGTCTGATTTGTATCATCAACCTAATTTTTGACTCACAGGCTGACATGTTTTGCAGTTTCTCTCCTCTCAAATTAGGGTCTTTGATGTTGTTTATGACTTGGTAACAGTAAACAGGGAGTGATTTGCCTATGATACATAATAGTTTTTATTTTAGTAATGGAAAATCTGTGGTTTAATTTCTATTTGTGGCTAAAAATTAATTTTCCTGGCACGTAGCTTAGTTTTTATATGTTTTTGGCTTTAGTGCAGTAGCAAATTCAGAAACATTTTTAACCAGCACGGAGGTGTATTTGAATAGTGTATTCCATTGATTTGCAGCATTCACTGCCAACTTATATTAGTATTGTTAAAGTATTTGGACATCATCTATGATGCAATACGGGCTAGAAAATAAAGATTATTTTTCAGTGCAGGTTTAATAAATATAATTGGCCATTCATATTCATGCAGTAAGAATAGGCAACTGGAGCATAAAAACTAGTATATTGCCAGTAGAAATGAGAGAATAAATTCTAAACGAATCAGATTTGTTATGAATTTCACAAAAATGTGTCTGCCAAATGAATCTGAGGGTTTGGAGATTACTGTGAAAATTGACAGGGAAAAAGGAAGGGTGAAGATAGAGGATTACATGACACTGGGAGAGAGGTGAGCATTTCCTGATTGGCACAGAGGCTGACAGGCAGCGTGATCAGCCAATCAGAGGGCAGAATTCAGCCAGATCCTTCTGCTCAGAGCAAGCCAGACGACATTCTGTTGGTGTGGGGATGTGATAGGATTTTTTGCAGCTGTGTCTGACAAAAAACAGTTGCAGACACAAGTTAGTTACTAGGGACACTATAAGAGCACTATAGGGAGAGGATTGGAGATATAATTGGGCAGATTTTAGAGTTCTCAGGGAAAGCTTAGCACAGAGAGCAAATGAGGGGATAGTCTCTTTCTCAGTTGTTTCATAAAGCTTGCTGGTAAGTTCTTGCAAGAAACCTTTATTTTTCTGTATTAACAGTCAGCCAGCTTTTTCTTTGTAAAAAAAACTTTCTATAGTTCATAGGCTTATTGCCAGTACTCTTAACAGCATACATTCTGTTGCAAACACTAAGCAATTGCCCCACTATATTGTGTATTATTAGTGAATGTATACTGTGCAATAACAACATTTATATACCAGTTAACTTCTAATGCATTGTATTGTATTAATATCTCATGCATTATTACTGAACACATTGTGCTGCGATAACAGCATTTACGTATATACCAGTTAACCACTAAGGCTTTGCATTGCATCAAGATCCCGTGCATTATTACTAAACATGCTATACGGCAATAATAGCATTTATATACAAGTTAACCATACGCATGTTGTATTGTGTCAGGATAAAATGTATTATTACTGAGCACATTCAGTACTGTACTGTAAAAACATTAATATAGCATGTTCATGTGATGCATTGTATTTATTATTGTAAATTGTCAATACTAGTGTGCATTGTGTTTGTAGGGGAGAGACATTTAATTGCACGTCTGTCTTTAAATTACAAAAAAAAAAAAAAAAAACACTTGCAATTTTCCTACTACTGTTTAATAATCTGTGTACCAAACCTGTGACTTTTCATTTATATTCATTACAATAAAATGTCTAGTAACTGCCATGCTTCTTGTATCCTTTTTCCTAATTTGCTACATTTCCTCTACAGACAAGGGAACAGTGAGCAGGACCTGAAAAGAGTCACTCCTATTAGCTAAGTTTGGTTGTGTTGTGCTCCACTACCACCAATATAATATAACACACAAACAGGAACAAAGAGATACAGAGGGACAATGCACACATGGGATGAGGACCACAAAAAAAGTGCACAAATATTTAGCAGAGCTGGTCCAATCAAAATGAGCAGTACTATTAAAAGGGACCACTCCACCAATGCAGATAAATGGAGAAAGCTTCACCAATGCAACAACCTCTCCATTCATTTTCCACATGTAGCTGCTGTTGTAACCTCACTAGGTGGGATGGTGGTTAGGAGACCCTCATTTTGAAGGTGGGAATGTTGGCAATGGAAATAACCTTTTAACATGAAAAGAAAGGTATGCATTTACTGTATATTCTACTTGTAACAGTGAAGTCCTATTTTCTTTATTTAGGCTTCATGCACATCACCGTATACATTTTGCGGTCCTCAAATCACTAATCCACAAAAAAGAGATGTGGTCCATGAGCCATCTGCATTTTTTGCAGATCCATTGACTTCAGTGGGTCAGTGGTCCTCATTTTGCAGACATATTCAATCTCTTTGTGGAACGGACATGCAGAAAGGACAGGGATAATCCATGTGCTTTTCGCATCTATATGTCCGTTCTACAAAAAGATACATGTCATATGCAGATGCAACACGGACGATCTGCTTACTGCAAAACGTATGTGGCCATGTACATGAGGCCTAGATAGTTTATAAAATATGCTTCGGTATGACTGCACTGGGACCTTATAATGAATGCCTACCTTTGAAAATTATTTTTTGTAATTTAATAGATCCAAAATTCTGAGTTGTTTAATTTTTACCATTTTGTTTTAGAGCAGTCTATAACTAAGGACTCTACTTAAACAGTAAAATTTTGTCTGCATAGAGTTAATATTATATAATATTATATAATTAGTAATAACTCAAAGGTCTGCTGCTTATTTTTTCTTACACAAAGATTTAGCAGTGGATACATTGTGAAGGGTAAAATCTGTGACAATTAGGGTACAACCACACGTGGTGTAAATGATGTAGAATCTCTGCACCAGTATTTTGTGCAGAAAAACTTGGAGTGTGAACTGATTTGCGCTGTGGGTTTTAAATCCACAGCATGTCAATTTATGCCGTTGGTTTTACCTGCATTGTTTGAAACTAACGAAAGGATGAGATTCCTATATCAATGACACCACAAAAACCCATTTTGGTGTTTTTTTTTTGGTAGCAGATTTTGGCTACATCTGCTGAAGATTTTTGTGGGGTTTATGCCACATGCAAATCAGGTTTTGTAAAACTCTATTCACTAGCATTGGACTGTGTTTTGTAGCAAATATTTTTAATTAATACACCATGATATGACTCATTCCGGACCTGAAAAGGTGGTGCGTGACACAGGGATTCAAAAACATTGAAAAACAAGCCTTGTCATGTTCTGCCCTTTCATGCCTTGAGCATGACAACAAGAAAGCTCTAGCAATATTTGCTCTATTACAGGTCTGAGTTTTTGCATATATTTTTCAAAACAAATATCCTTGTGCAGTTTTTCAGTTGAAAGCTCTTTATACAACACACTCCAGCAGTGAACTGATCCATTTTCCATACGCCAAGCTTTTCTAGCAGGTTTACGGTGCTATTATTTTTAACTAACTGTAACTTTAGGCCATAGGGAATGTCCCATTCCAACACGGTTTAATAATGTTTACTATTTGTAAAGTAGTTTGGATGGCAGCCCTTTAAATTTTTGATCAGAGGTGTAAGGAACTGTAAACAAAATGAGTTCATTTGTACAAGGGGGAATAACATCAGGTAGAAAAGTATTGAGCTAGTTAGAAACCTTGGCAAGTAGTGGCAATCCCTTTTTGGGCTTTCATTTCTTTCATACTTTACAAATACACTGTTTTAAAAAAAGAAATTTTTTTTAATTTTGCAGACTTAGAAATATTGAAGAAAATTTATCTGAAAAAGGGGGAGATTTATTAAGATCCACGTTGTGTACTTCGATCTTGATTTGCTCTGAGCAAGCAGAAGATGCACTAAATTTATTAAGAAGCGCATGCCTCTTAATACATTTTTTATATCTTCCACTGTCCCTGTGCTAGAAATGAAATCTACTACAGCCAGGAGCTGGAGTAGATCTCTGGAGTAATGTGCCTCAGTTTATTGGCGCACATTGTTAAAGGGGTTATCCCATGACTAATGTAAAAAATGAAAATCAAACATCATATAGTACATGACAATCTCTTTCTAACTAAGCTAGAACCAGCCCTGTACCTCACATGAATCCAAAGATCTCCCCATTCATTGCTCTGCTAGATTTATATCAAGCTGACAGCTCAAGGGGAGTGTCTTTTCTGCTGCAGATCAGGAGGTGTGTCCATGCTCTGCCTATCACAGCTCAGGAAGCAGTTGAAGGATGAAACTGAGCATGTGCTGCCATCTCAGTGAGCTGGACAAAGAAATAAAAAACAAACAAACAAATAAACAGCAGGTGGCGCTATACAAATACATATTATTGAATATCTCAGTAGCTCTGCTAAATTTTTAATTACATGCAATTGCAAAAGTATTCAGACCCAGGTGCTGGTTTGAAAATTGTAGAATATTTTTCATGGGACAACCCCTTTAAATGACTTCAGCCACAAGACATCCACCAGTTTCTGGAGTAAACTATAGTAGATTTGCTGAGCCATGGAAGACTTCTCCTACTCCTGCTAGGTCCTATTAATGCTCTACCCACGTTTTCTGAAACGTTTTGAGTATTACATAAAACCCAAAAAAGTGACACATCTGTTGCTCAAATGATGATTGCAAAAAAATTGAGACTTTTGACAGGTTGAGAAAGGTTGCTAAGAGAGTACTTCTACCGATGAACATTATTTCTTCAATTGCAATCTGCTTTGTTGAGACATGGGAACATGAATATCATTTGTTTATGTTATTAAAGATCATCCATCATCAGGATCAATTCTATTAAACCAGGCAAGGCAGATGAAGGATGATGTCATCGGCCCATGCACAGTAGTCTTCTATACTGCCAGGGAAGTAGATATAGAAGCACTATGCATGTGACATTGGTGTAGATGGAGATTTGTCAGGCACTGTCAATCAAGGGAATTGGAAGAGTGGCTCTAAATGCAGAGTTGAGGGGCTCGGGTTCTTCAAGGGGCTCAGGTCCACCTCCTTGTGCATTAAAGACCTGATTTACATATTAATAAAAAGTAATTTTTTTATTAGAAATTGCGCAATGGAGGAACATAAATGCAGTATAATTTCTCTCAGCAGGATCAACATTGCCAGGATTTATGGCTGATTTAATAGGATTGATCCTGCTGACAGATGCTCTTTAAAGTGCCCATATCCTTTTAATTCCTATTAATTGAATTCATTGCTGATTAATCCATTTGGATTTAATTTAACTGGGATATTTGTTGACACATCCATTACGAGGTAACCCTAACCGTGTCTTTTTTATTTTTAATCTAATATTTCCTTACAGTATACCAAGACCCCATATTTCTTTAACATGGGCATTTGAAGATGATTTCACCAAGTCACCATGCAGTTCCTCAGGATAAGTCATCAATATTAGATCGGTGGGGTTCCAACACCCGGCACCACTGCCAATCAGTTGTATGAGGAGATGACGCATGCAGTGCAGATGTACCATCTCACGTCTCTCTTCCTGTCTGCTGCTGCTGTTGTCTATGGCAAAGCAACTGTGAACAGGAAGACAGAAGGGAGATGGCACATGCAGCTAATCAGTGGGGGTGCTTTGTGTCGGACCGCGCCGATCTGATATTGATGACCTATCCTGAGGATAGGTCATCAATATTAAAAGCCCCGACAACCCCTTTAATGAAAACCTGATACAGTGTGCTCTGGACCTGACTGAACATTTACCTTCCAACAAGACAATTACCCTAAGCACACAGCCAAGACAACACAGTGGCTTAGGGACAACTCTATGAAGGTGCTTCAGTGGCCAAGCCAGAGTTCTGGCTGGAACCCAATCAAACATCTCTGGAGAGACCTGAAAATGGCTGTCCACTGACAGTCCCCACATAACCTGACAGAGCTTGAGAGAATCTGCAGAACAAAATGACAGAAAATCCACAAATCCAGACATGCAAACCTTGTGGCATCATACCCAAGAAGACTAGAGGCTGTAATCCCTGCCAAAGGTGCTTCAACTAAGTACTCAGTAAAAGGTCTGAATACTTATGACAATGTAATATTTTTCCTTTTCAATAAATTAACAAAGATTTTGAACATTTTATTACCACTTTCTCATTATGGGATATTGGGTGCAGATTGATGGGGGGACGCATGATTGTTTTTTTTATTTTAGCACAAGGCCACAACATAAAATATGAAAAAAGTGAAAGGGTCTGAAGACTCTATGAATGCACTTCAGTTAACAACATAATAGGGTTTACTGTCACAATGTAGACCTTATAGAAGGATATTAAACGTTTTTGAACAAATGAATTGCATTGGTCACTGACAATGAAATATTGAACTTAATAATCTACTCTTTTCCACCTATTAGCCTGGAAAATGGTCTAGAAGACTACCAGTAAAACAACAGGCAATTGTTTTGAATTCATGGTTCGATTGATACCTATGGGATATTTCTTAAGTTCTTCAATGCGCAACTCAGCCACTTAACTCATTTCTGTGCTTGAGTTGTTATTTTGAGAAATGCATTACCGCTGGAACTTAAAATAGACAGAAACTCGAGAAAAGTGTTACTTTTGTGGGTGGAAGTGTGTGACAGAAAGATGTGAGTGGAATAAGAATGTGCATTTGCAGTATGTTGGATAAAGTGTAATCAAAACACTGTTTGCAGCAGAGAAGATGTTTCCATTAGTGAGTCCACAGGACCATAACCTTCCCTTGATTATGAACCACAATCACATTCTGGATGGTACGTGAGGCACATGGTAAGAGACAGAATATGTTAGCATATATTTCAATCTGCAGAATGATTAGGAAAAAAAATAAGGCATTTAGAATAGATTTTTTCAGTCTTCCCAAAATATGGACTGTAGTATACAGAAATGTCCATACAAAAAGTTTTGTGAACATTTAAGCATGATTAGTTCATTGTACAGAAAGTGTGCTCAGTGAAGTAGCCTTCACTCTATTAATTGCACTCTAGTAGCTCACTATGGTCCCAGTTCAAATAAGCACATAGACAGGAGACAGATGCTCATAATACCCATGTATGCTTGGCATCAGTCCATGTTTTAGTTAACAGTGGTATACAATGGTATACATGTGCTTTTGTACATACTTACATGCTTTGTATTGAAACCTCCTTACCCTACTGTGATGTTTCTATAGATTCTGCCGCCTTATTCTTCTGTCTAACTTATCATTAATATTATGTAGGTGGTACAAGAGGTAAGGCCACTTTCCAGTAGGAAAGCAATTTGGAATCATATAGCTATATTCATCCCTGAAATAATTTCTTCAATAGGATTGCACTACCATTTTAAAATTTCCATGGGTATCACTATGACTTTCACACTTACCCTTCCTCCCAGTGGCTATATGGAAAACAATTGTTGCTGAGCGTGTATGTGTTCTGGATGAGTGGAAGTCAAAAAGTTGCTACACAACTCTTCTATTGGTTGCATATTTCCCTGAGCACAAGAGCATTAGGCATGTTGAAATCCAACAGCTTGATCTTTATCTTCAAACAATCACTAGTAGAGGTGCACTGCGGCGGCAATGCAATTGACAATATATGGCTAAACCCTCACACTGATGTTAAAATGAGACTTTCGCCAATATATTCTTATATCAAGAACATACCGGAGCTCGAGCACCGCGTCAAGGTATCTCAGAGTGGCTTGGGACCTAACGCTAACCTACCTTGCCGTTGGGCAATTGCGGAAGGAACATATAGGCCGACACACAGCAACCTACTCCTAGTTACCTCCAGCGTGAAATCACACATACAATGGGAGGAGGGAGGAGACTATGAGCCCCACCTACCAATGACTCATGTGACTCAGGCTACACAGGTGCACCAGAATGTTACCATGAGATGTAAGTAATGGTACATTCAGACCTGGAGTTGCCACACCTCCAGGTATAAATGTTCAAATACAATCACAGAAAAAAACGTGGTCTAAAATGGCAGAAAATTGCTCAGACCCAATATGCTGTTGCGCATATCAAACCGGGGGAGCAATTCCTGCACATGTGATCCGTTGCTAACAGCAATCCCCAGCAAAAATGCATACAATGTTGGATGCCTGCAGCGGACCACATGTACCACAAAACCATCCTACACAAGGTAACAAATTGTGTGAATGTGGCGAACTATATAATCAAACAATCACTAGTAGAGGTGCACTGCGGCGGTAATGCAATTGACAATATTTATCTTCCCCTGCATTTGCTGATGGTGAAAATTCTGTAGAACCCATGCTCATTAGTTGGTTTGGCTGATATACATCTAACATGTATGGTCAGTTTAAGCTCATGCACACGGCAGTAAGTATTTTGCGGTCCGCAAAACACGCATCCGCAAAAAATATGGATGTCGTCCATGTGCATTCTGTATTTAACAGCTAGCCCCTAATAGAACAGTCCTACCCTTGTCCGTTATGCAGACAATAATAGGATATGTTCTATTTTTTTACGGAACGGACATACGGAAACGGTATGCACACGGAGTAACTTAAGTTTTTTTTTTTTGTGGACCCATTGAAATTAATGGTTTCGCATACGGTCCACCAAAAAAATGGAACAGACACAGAAAGAAAATACGTTTGTGTGCATGAGCCCTAAGACAGTTGATGACTCTAAATAAGAGAGCTATACCCAAGCAACTAATTGGCAGGGGAGCAGGATGTCAGTGATGGCCTATCAAGTACTTTGTAAGGGCTGGACAACCCCTTTAATAAAATTCCCATATGTAAAATAATATGTTAAATATGTGAAAGAATATAATATGGAAGAAAGTTTTAAGATAGCATACTTAGAAAATTACATATTGTACTCAAGAATACATTTTAGTGACAACGAAAAAAAAAATACTGCTTTATTCTTTGCAATCTATTGTAGCTCTTTAACTTACACCAAGGAAAAAGAGGTAAAGATCATCTCAAATGAGCTCACTTCACTCATGGGCAGAAGAGGGTCTTGATTGAAACGTTGCTCTGGGCCATTACATTTGGCACTACAGCTCTGTAGAATTGGATTGTAAGGCTATACAATTTCTGAAACTTTCACAAATCCTAATAGAAGCCTTTTGTCTCCATTAGACTGTCAGTATGTGAGCTGTATTGCACAAAGTGTCTCCTGAATTGCAATGGCTTGGAACATGAATAATATTTGACACCTATGCACACTGGTAACTAAGTGGCTACCTTTATTGAGCCATATAATGTCATTACATATAATAAACACCGAGATGACATTATATTGACCATCGGACTGGTCATATCTTTTTCATCCAAATAATAATTTGTGAAAACATTTCTCAAAATGTTACTTCCATGCTATAAAAATTAGACATATGCCAACTGCATACAGTAGCAGAACATTTTTATTATGATGATACGAACAGTTATTAGTTTATGGTGCTTTTGAGAGAGGAATTACAGAGCTTGGTCATGCTTACTTTATGCTATACTTCTAGATTTCCTGAAAAATTAAATGAGTGCAGATGTAGAGGATTTACTGCACCATCTGGAGCTGCATAATAAAAGACACTTTGAAAAACATTATCATGTTTGTTTTCAAGCTTTAATCACATTTTTTTCATTTAACAGAGGAATATCATTTTGATAGTATTAGAGATGACCGAATCATTCAAAGCTTTCCTAAGATTCGTATATTCGACGAATAGATTCGTTGTATTTGCGTACAAAATATTCGTTATTATGTGCTATTGTTGAACATTCGGGCACTAATAACTAACGTACATTTAAAAAATGTACGCAACTTCTTAGAAGACCTACGCATGAGCGTACAAATAGCTTACGAATCCTCAGCGTACTATTGTTTATGCGATTACGTAATACGCAGGCACGTACGACGAGAGGCCGCGGTGTGCACTCCTCAGAGGCAGAGCGAATATTCGAAAATGGCATCCAGACGATCCTCATCATTTAGCCCTGCTGCACAGCTGAAATATACAGTACAGACCAAAAGTTTGGACACACCTTCTCATTTAAAGAGTTTTCTGTATTTTCATTACTATGAAAATTGTAGATTCACACTGAAGGCAACAAAACTATGAATTAACACATGTGGAATTATATACTTAACAAAAAAGTGTGAAACAACTGAAAATATGTCTTATATTCTAGGTTGTTCAAGTAGCCACCTTTTGCTTTGATTACTGCTTTGCACACTCTTGGCATTCTCTTGATGAGCTTCAAGAGGTAGTCACCTGAAATGGTCTTCACTTCACAGGTGTGCCCTGTCAGGTTTAATAAGTGGGATTTTTTGCCTTATAAATGGGGTTGGGACCATGAGTTGTGTTGGGCAGAAGTCAGGTGGCAAGAAAAAAGCAGCTAAGTAAAGAAAAACGAGTGGCCATCATTACTTTAAGAAATGAAGGTCAGTCAGTCTGAAAAATTTGGAAAACTTTGAAAGTATCCCCAAGTGCAGTCGCAAAAACCATCAAGCGCTACAAAGAAACTGGCTGACATGAGGACCACCGCAGGAAAGGAAGACCAAGAGTCACCTCTGCTGCGGAGGATAAGTTCATCCGAGTCACCAGCCTCAGAAATGGCAGGTTAACAGCAGCTCAGATTAGAGACCAGGTCAGTGCCACACAGAGTTCTAGTGCAGCAGACACATCTCTACAACAACTGTTAAGAGGAGACTGTGTGCAGCAGGCCTTCATGGTGGAAACCACTGCGAAGGACAGGCAACAAGCAGAAGACAACACAAGGAATGGACATTAGACCAGTGGAAATCTGTGCTTTGGTCTGATGAGTCCAAATTTGAGATCTTTGGTTCCAACCACCGCGTCTTTGTGCGACGCAGAAAAGGTGAACGGATGGACTCTACATGCCTGGTTCCCACCGTGAAGCATGGAGGAGGAGGTGTGATGGTGTGGGGGGGGTTTGCTGGTGACACTGTTGGGGATTTATACTGAACCAGCATGGCTACCACAGCATCTTGCAGCGGCATGCTATTCCATCCGGTTTGCGTTTAGTTGGACCATCATTTATTTATCAACAGGACAATGACCCCAAACACACCTCCAGGTCGTGTAAGGGCTATTTGACCAAGAAGGAGAGTGATGGGGTGCTACGCCAGATGACCTGGCCTCCACAGTCACCAGACCTGAACCCAATCCAAATGGTTTGGGGTGAGATGGACCGCAGAGTGAAGGCAAAAGGGCCAACAAGTGCTAAGCATCTCTGGGAACTCCTTCAAGACTGTTGGAATACCATTTCAGGTGACTACCTCTTGAAGCTCATCAAGAGAATGCCAAGAGTGTGCAAAGCAGTAATCAAAGCAAAAGGTGGCTACTTTGAAGAACCTAGAATATAAAAGATATTTTCGGTTGTTTCACACTTTTTTGTTAAGTATATAATGCCACATGTGTTAATTCATAGTTTTGATGCCTTCAGTGTGAATCTACAATTTTCATAGTCATGAAAATACAGAAAACTCTTTGAATGAGAAGGTGTGTCCAAACTTTTGGTCTGTACTGTATAGTCCGGCTGATGGACCACCAGGATTACGATTTACGATGGCACACACCGCCACCCGAACCAGCATAAAAAGGAGGTGATCCAGCAGGTGATCCGAGGCTTGCGCCATCGTTTCGACACCTTGCAGCCCCCGGGCCAGATCCAGCGTAAATTGTCAGATCTGAAATCACCCTCAGAGGCAGTAAGTATATTTGAGGTAGAACAAGTAAGGTGCTGTCTATCCGGCTAAGTGCATAGTACAACCATCCACCATACAATAAAGTGAATATGAGGACACATTGCGGTACCTGTAAAGAAATACACACAATGGGCAACATACTTGAAAACGTTGCTGAAAGGTAAAAATATTAGTGCAAACAATCCAGTGCAAACAATATAGTGCAAATACATATATGTATAATGTAAACATTTTAAATATCACCTACCTAGTATGCTCACGGAAATGTTTAAGTCTCTTTTCTTCTGACGCTTGTCATAGAACTGGAGCAGAGTCCCAAACTCAGTTCCAATTTGTAATCCACATAGGTAAAATTGTAATCCAAATGGGTAAAAAAATAGCAGCAAAGGTTCCTTAAAAAACCCTCTTTCAAGGGGCTCCCCAATAACCTGAAAAGGGGGAAAAAAGGGATGAGGCGCACATATGCGCAACTTGGTTAAAACTTTTTTTTTTGATGGGGGGAGTCCTGACAATCCATGTCCATCTGGGTGAGTACAAACGCAGGGCAACAAAAATACAAACACACGCCAACTAGTTCTCACCCTTCAATTTAAGTCCATGTTGTGGCTCCCATAAAAGTTGCAGGATCCTTAGGCCAGCAGGTCCTCTTCACTGCTTCTGGAGCTAAAAGACATGAGACGGCGCTCCTGCCTCATGAAAGCGACACTGGCTGCAGCAGCAGACCCCCACAACCTCTCAGGGATGGTCTTGGTAGTGACCGGGCGGTCACACTGGCAAGGGCCATGGAAACTTGGGCCTTGCACATTACCTTGTAGTGGCCAGATCCTCCCGCCGGCATACAAGGTGACAGAATTTCCGGCTGTAAGGGCTCTGGTAACGGTCTTCCGCGAGCGGCAGACTGTGCGGCCTGCACCTGCCATAACAGTTGGTATTGTACCACCGATGGCTGGTACACAAAACTGTTGGTGGTCATCTGTCCCACATGAAGGATCGGTGGCGGTGGCAAATCTGGTATCAGGGGTTCCAGCTGAGCTTGGGATTTCTCTTCAGATCGCAGAGTACCATCATTGGTCTCATGGGAACACCGAGCCTCTTCTGCGGCCTGGGCCTCCACAGTCCAGTCTTCCGGGGGGCGCTGCAGGAGTAGCTGGTCGCTTAAGGAGTTTCACCCCAGTAGCAAATGGGCCTTGGAGGCTCTTCATGGGGGTATACTTCACGTAATCCCCTGCGTGGAGATTGTGGAGGATGGGCAGAAGATATGGCCGCTTTACAGAACGGAGGTTTACGTATAATTCTTCCGCCGTCTCCTCATCGCCGATAAAACCTACTCCCCGTTCCACGCTGAACCAAATAACGGTACCCCTTTGGCACTCCAGCTTAGGGTCACCGGACCGTGGGTGCTCCAAAACCTGCACAACCCACTCCTCTACCAGCTTTTTGTATTCCCAGAGGGTCAGGGCGTTCCAGGTGACAGCCTCGGGGACCACTGAATTTTGCAGAAGGGAGCAGTCCTTCCGCGGCGGAGCAGGAACTCCTGCCGCCTCCGCCGTGCCCGACTTCTTAGGCTGCCGGACATGTTGAGAGACGTAGATCTCCTCCGGTTCCTTCTCCTCATAGGGGTCGGTGCCCCACACCATGCCTCCCCAGTTAGGGCCTCGCTGTGTCGCCATCTTAATTTCCTGAGTTGCCTCGTCTTCCTTGCGCACTGGAGAAGGGGGTGGCGCTACCAGGGAGGAAATTAAATGAATTCGTACGCAACAGCGTATAGAGTAACTTATACGTAGCAATAGCGTATAATTGATAGGACAAACTATGTAGTGAATGCATACAAAGCCGAAGCGAATCACCTAATATTCGGATTCGCTTCGCAGCTAAAAATTCCCAAGATTCGATACGAATCAACAAATCGATTCGCTCATCTCTAGATAGTATCTACATCTGTATATTAGTTTCAGAACTTGTCCATTTTAATCCCATACCTCAAAAACCCATTCAACAATTTAGGAAATTGATGAAAAATAGAATGTCAGACAACTTTGAGCACAGGATATAGAATGATGTTTCACAGCCTATCAAATTAAAGGGAATTTCAAGTCATTGTATTAGACCAAATTTTCCCAAATCAGTGGCTTGGGAACACCATGTGGCCTTCAGGCCCTCTGTGTGCATCTCCTCAGCTGTTCACCTTGGGGATATCATAGCACTGTTAGCACATAACTGTTCTCCTGCTTACCACCGTGGTCCTGGGCGCCATTTCAGCGGTGATCTGCTGCCTGTGCCTCCCCATTTACGGCTGCAGTCCTTGCAGGTACTGTTTCTTCTGCGATCCACTCAACAGTTTCCCTTCAGCCCTGGCAAAAGCATGCTTGCTGCTTCTTCCCTGCAGCTCTTCCTTAAGGTCCGGCGTGTGTCACTTCATGTGCTTTATGGGTTAGATGTGACCTCGTCGACAAATGCTAGTCCTCCTGCAAATATATAAGTGGCTCAGCCCCCTTCCCAGATGCCTCAGTGTCAAAGTCCTTGTATCCTGCAAAGGCTGCTGATTTATCTACTTGTGTTACTATGTACCCGACCCGTGCTTGTGTTGCTGGACTCCGCTACCTGTTTGATCCCTGCCTGCTTGGCTTGACTCTCCTGTTGCTGACCTGGACTGCCTGACCTGTACCCGTGCTGCCTGCCCTGACCTTTTGCTTGTTTGACGTTGCCTTTGCCTCATCCTTCAGTCCTGCACTGTTGCTCCAAGTTATGACTCGGCCTGATACTACATCTGTACCTCTGGTACCTTGCTTGGGTACCTCTCGGTCTGCCTGGACCAGCTGCCTCATGTACCAATTCTCTTCAAGAGGTAGCGACCTGGTGTTCCTCTTGGGAAAGCCTATCCCCACCACCAGGGGTACTGTGAAGAGCAAGGGGTTCACTTAGACAACACCCTTAGAGGAGGTAGGACGTGTGGCATGGTGGGTTCACAACTGCTGGTTCATGACAATAAAATATTTTTGATCCTATCAGATGCACCTGCCTATAAGACTCACGTAAGTTTTAGAGGAGGAAAATAAGGAAAAAAATATTTTCATCAGACCTCAGCTCAGAGCCCCAGTCAGACCCCCAATGTTAATCAGACCTCCAATGTTAATAAGACCCCCACTCAGACCTCAGAACAGACGCTCAATGTTAAGAAGATCCCTAATCAGACCTCAAATCAGACGCCCAATGTTAAGAAGACCTCCACTCAGACCTCACATCAGACCCCCATGTTAATAAGACACACAATTAGACCTCAAATCAGAACCCCATGTTAATCAGACCTCAGATCAGACTTTGGGGGGAAAAGTACATATTATAGGGTGAAAAATATGGTAATACTTGAATCGAGATCAAATCACTCAAAGTTAAACAGGTTTTTGGATTTCATATAGTTTTGATCCATTGTTGATATAAAAAGTTATTAAACATTCTGATAAACTTCTTGTCTATGGGATTGCTGTCTCAAAATATAAACTGGAATGTTCCCTTTCACTGACAAATATCAACAAACCCATTTTACCATGGAAACGAAACTGAGTTCAGCAAATGTTTTTTTTTTACAGTACAGATTACTCTATGAAGTTATTACCTGAAATCTCATGAGACTTTGTGAAGTAATAACTTCGGCTCATCTGAACCAATACATTCTAATACTGGATGGATCGCTCTCTCCATACAGTATTGATCCGAAGTTTCATCCTGAAGTTTTCTGCAAATCGATTCGCTTATCCCTAGTTCTGACATATTTATCAGTAACCAATATAAAACTTCATTATATAACTAGCATCCCAAACACAGCAACCAAACGTATTAAACTTTAAGGGTCAGTTCACAAGCTGATTTTCAAAATACATGTATAAAAAATCAATGCTAAATCAAGCAGATTTTTATGCCATTTGGCACATTTACACGCCAAAAAATGTACAAAAATAGCACAAGAAATTCACGCGTATATGTACATCTCCAATGGTGTTTTTTTTCTGCTTCCCACTAATTTGAAGGGGAAAATCAAAGCTTATTCTGCCAGAATCCGTGCCAAAAAAACTCTGTGTGAACTGACCCTAAGTCAAAAATTGCCACAAAAGGAGTAAAAAGCTTGGCTGCTAAATTTAGAAAGAAGCAAGGCCTACAAGTCTTGGTTGAGCTCCATTATAAAATAGACAGAGAAAAAACTCTGAGCGCTGCTAGTCCTTCGTGAAGCGGGTTCAATTCACACTAGGCAAGTAAAATAAAGTTAAAGGGGTTGTCTCATCATGGACAATGGGGACATATCACTAGGATATGTCCCCATTGTCTTATAGGTGCGGGTCCCATGCGCGGCCTCTGCTCCCATTCATTTTTATGGAGCCAACGGAAATAGTCACCTCCTCAGGGGCTTGTCCCCTTAACAGTGACCTCTACAGCACCCCTCCACTTAACACTGACCTCCATAGGGGTCCATCCCCTTATTTGTGACCTCCACTGTTCCTTGCCCTCTTAAAAGAGACGTCCACAGCACCCATCCCTTTAACAGTGACTGCCACAGTGGCCTTCCCCCTTAACAGTAACATCCACAGTGAACGCCCCTTTAACAGTGACCTCCACAGTGCCCACCCCTTTAATAGTGGCCTCTGCCCCCTTAACAGTGACTTCTACAGTGCCCTTCCCCTTTAAGGCTAAGGCTACACGACGACATGTGTCGCCTGACATTTTGTCGCACCAATGTCGCATAACAATTTTTATAATGATAGGCTGGCTATGATGTCGCACTGCGACATGCGACTGCGACACGACAGTTGCAAAAATTCCATCCAAGATGGAATCCATCTGTCGCGTAGCAGTCGCAACATGTCAGATGTCGCAGTGCAACACCATAGACAATCATTATAAAAATTGTTGCACAGCCTGTGGAAGGTAAGTACGGAATTTACGTCCACAGCCCCAGTCCCTTTAAGTCCCTTTAAGGCTAGGGCTACACGACGACATGTGTCGCGTGACGTTTTGTTGCTGTCAGGCAACAATTTTTATAATGATAGGCTATGGTGTTGCACTGCGACATGCTGTGACACAACACAATGGATTTTTCTGCTACTGTTATGTCGCAGTCGCAGCATGTCGCAGTGCAACACGATAGGCTTTCATTATAAAAATTGTTGCGCAACATTGGTGTGACATCAATGTTGCGCGACACATGTAGCTGTCTATTTTTGCCCTATGTGTCGTTCAGCCTTAACCTAATGTTCACCTACAGCAGTGAAGAAAAATGGAAACCTGGAGTAAATATGTGTGCATGTTATGGTGTGTAAGAAGCAGGCTGCGCCAAGGCCTGAGGGAGGTAAGCAATGAATTGTGTTTCGGGGAGCTATTTACCTGAGCTCCTCAGCTGGCTGCTAATTACCTCTCATTACCAGCCTGGGTACTACACAGAGCAAAAACCTATTTCCGAAATCTTTCTGCCCTGCCCCTTTAAAGCTTACTTACAGCAGTGAAGAAAAATCACTGGGTTGTTATGGAAACCTGCACTAAAACTGTATGTATGTGGAGACGAAGGGCCTGCGAGCTTCTATTGACTGATAAGGGACATGTGACCGTGTGTATGGCAGTTGGGATTTGAAGAGAAAGACTTCCAGGCTAATATTGGCTAATGCAGGTAATTTTTTGGAATATCTCAGGAATGGTACGTCCTAGAGAGCTGAGGCCCGGTCTAAAACCTTCCTGGACACCTGATGTACCTGTGTGCCAAATTTGATGAAGGTCAGTCCAGTCGTTTGGTCGTGCATAAAGAACAGACAGACAGACAGAAACTCATTTTTATAATATACGGAGAGATGTGGATTCCAGCGCAGTCCCTTAACTTTATTTTACTTGGTTGCGCTCCAGTCTTCTGTTATTTGGCTCGTTATGCCCAGCTTCTCTTAACACAGCCAAAGAAGTTAAATGATAAGTTCCGCCTGTAGCCACCTCTATATGAAGCTCACTGAAAAGTATTTCTTACAGCTCCCTCTGAGCTCAATAAATAATTGACATGCAATAAACTTGTAATTTTAATCATTTTAATTTTGATCTAAAAAAAACATAAGTACATTTATAGTTTCAGGTTAGCAAGTATTGACTCATCAGGCTTTTTTTATCCATGCCCAAAACTAGTGCATAAAATCAAATGTACAGTCATGTAATCTCCATAGACAAACATCGGTAAAACTATGGGTTGAGCTGCTGCACACAAGCATAAAACCTATATGCAAAGCCAAGCTTCTGCTGGAGTTTTGTAAAGCAGGCCATTGGTGTACTATAGAGTAGTGTAGAGTTTCACTGTCTATAAATCTGATAAATGAATCTGGGTTTGGCAGATGACTACCCAATAAAATACATAGAGGAGAGGTAATGGTATGGAGCTGTTTTTCAGAGTTTACACTAGGCCACTTATTTCCAGTGACTGGTAATGTTAATGTTACTACATACAAAAATTTTTTTGTGGCAGCAGTTCGCAGAACACCATACATAACTGTGTTACTGTGAAGAAAGCAAGGTCCCTAGAGACATGGTTTGACATGCTTGGTGGGTGTTACAAAGTTAAATAGCATGGATGACAAAAGATACACGTCCATGATGTGCAACCAAAGGATAGGATGTGGTTAAATGGAAGTGGAGTGGGAAAACAGAATTCTACACGTTTACATAATCGCTAGTGTTATTTTGTTTTAAGCCTTCTTTGAAACTGTCAACTGTTCCTGCTGTGATGACCTCCTAAGACTATTCCACAGATTCGCAGTTATTATGGTGAAGAAGCCTTGTAGTCTCTGGAGACTGAATTTTTTTTCTCCATATGGAAGCACTTCTCAGCTGTCTTTTGAGGGGATTTTGCATGGAAGAGTTTTTTCCCATACTTTTTGCATGGGCCATTAATATATTTATACAAGTTAATCATGCCTGAGACACATGTTCTCAAGTCAAGTTTTCTGTAATTCTTTTAATCTTTCCTCATAAACTAAGACCCTCCATTCCCATTATCAGTTTAGTGCTCTTCTTTATGCAGCTCTAGGACATCCTTTATATGATCTGGTACCCAGAACTAAGTCACATATTCCAGATGAGG
>ONZH01005329.1:0-32166 GCA_900303285.1 Rhinella marina | reverse complement strand
ATATTTCACTACTCGCTCATCTTTACTTATTTCCAGACTTCAGACAACACCACTGCATAAATCTAAAAAGAAAGCAATAATAATACCATAAACCATAAGATTAAAAACATATATTTAAAAAATACCAACAAAACCATCCAAAATATATATCTATATACAATACATATATTAAATAAAATAAAAAATCTTACCTAGTCATCAGGGGAAAACAGAAAAAGGTAAAAATAAAAATAAATAATGTAAAACAGAAAACCATGTATATATATATATATACATTAGAGATGAGCGAGCACTAAAATGCTCGGGCGCTCGTTATTCGAGACAAACTTTTCCCGATGCTCGGGTGCTCGTTTCGAGTAACGAACCCCATTGAAGTCAATGGAAGACTCGAGCATTTTTTGCAGGGGACCAAGGCTCTGCCTAGGGAAGGCTGGGTGAAAACCTGGAAACATCAGAGAATGATGGAAACACCACGGAAATGGACAGGAAACAGCAGGGGCAGCATGAGGCATGGATGCCTCTGAGGCTGCCTAATCCCACCATTACCCCAAATTCTCCTGCAACAGCCTGGTGGTTACCCTCATTGCAATTGTGCTCACCCAGACCAAGAAAGGCGAGGCACATGCCCATCACATGTAAGGGAAGCACCCAACTAGGTGCAACGAAGGTCCATCACCCAATGCTGGCACTGCTCTCCTATCCCCAGCCACACGATGCAGGCATAAGCCTGACACAGCATGGCGGTGACACCAACAAGTGAACAAGTTATATGAGGTAGCAGGTGAGCCACCCAAAAATGTAGCCTGATGCAGCATGGCGGTTACACCACCAATGACTTTGTCCGACTGAGAATGCAGTGAAATGGCTTTTGTTGAGCCTCCAAAAATTTTTTTCTTTTCGCAGTACATAAAGTCGACCCTCAGCAAAAAATTTTTTTTTTGTACTTGCGCCTCCTGAAAAATTGTTTTGGACTGTCTCTTTGACGCTCCTGAAACATTGTTTTACAGTGTCTGTAGTTGACACTGCGGAAAAATTGTTTGGAGAGAGGACCTGTAGGAGGCCCTCAGGAAAATTTGTTTAGAGAGAGGGCCTGTAGGTGGACCTCCGGAAAAATTGTTTGGAGAGAGGGCCTGTAGGGGGCCCTCCGGAAAAATTGTTTAGAGAGAGGGCCTGTAGGGGGCCCTCCGGAAAAATTGTCGTAAAAGAGTGCCAGTTGGCCCTCTAAAAAATTGCGTTTTGGGTCAGCGTTAGGCAAAGACGACAAGGAGGAGGAGGAGTAGGAGGAGTAGAGAAGAGGAATCGGATACATAAGTAATGTTAATCTTTAGCTGCTTTCCCCCGGAGGAGATTTGAATTCCGGTGAAATCCAGGCTTTTTTTCATTTTAATAAGCGTCAGCCTGTCGGCGCTGTCAGTTGACAGGCGTGTACGCTTATCGGTGATGACGCCACCAGCTGCACTGAATACCCGCTCTGACAACACGCTAGCGGCAGGGCAGGCCAGCACCTCCAAGGCGTACAGCGCCAGTTCAGGCCACGTGTCCAGCTTTGAAACCCAGTAGTTGTATGGAGCAGTGTGATCGGTCCGGACATTGGTATGGTCAGCTAGGTACTCCCTCACCATCTTTCTGTAAAGCTCACCCATACTCTGCATACTGGGGACAGGTGACAGTGTCTTGCTGGGGTGACATAAAACTGGCAAAGGCCTTGGAGAGCGTTCCCCTGCCAGTGCTGGACAAGCTGCCTGCTCGCCTCCTCTCTCCCGCTACTTGGCCCACAGAACCACGCCCTCTGCTGCTAGCGGCGTCAGATGGGAAGGATTGTTTCAGCTTGTGCACCAGGGCCTGTTGATATTGATTCACTCTCATACTCCTTTCCTCTACAGGGATGAGAGTGGAAAGGTTCTGCTTGTACCGTGGGTCCAGGAGAGTGAACACCCAGTAATCGGTGTTTGAAAAAATGCTTCTAACGCGAGTGTCATGGGATAGGCAGCCTAACATGAAGTCTGCCATGTGCTCCAGAGTCCCAACACGCAAGAATTCCCTCTCCTCACTGGCCTGACTCTTCATTTCCTCCTCCTCCTCTTCAGCCCATACACACTCAAGAGTTAAGAAGGACTGAGCATTGTACCCTCTTCTGTCTCGCCGACATTCTCCTCCTCTTCCTCCTCATCCCCCTCCTCAGATACACGCTGAGAAACAGACCGGAGGGTGCTCTGGCTATCAAGCGACGTATCTTCCTCCACCGTCTCTTGTGACAAGCGCAAAGCTTCCGACTTCATGCTGAGCAGTGAGTTTTTCAACAGGCAAAGCAGCGGGATGAGGCTGATAATGGCGGCATCGCCGCTGACCATCTGTGTTGACTCCTCAAAGTTGGTCAACACCTGGCAGATATCAGTCTGTGGTTAGGTGGACCTTCTCAGAAACAGCATTGGTCAGGGAACGGATGATGTTCTGTGACACGTGCTGGTGTAGGGCTGGGACGGCACATCGGGAAAAATAGTGGCGACTAGAGACCGAATACCGAGGGGCAGCCACCGCCATGAGGTTGCGAAAGGCCTCGATCTCTACCAGCCTATAGGGCAGCATCTCCAGGCTCAGCAATTTGGAGATGTGGACGTTAAGGGCTTGGACATGTGGGTTGGTGGAACTGTATTTCCTTTTGCGCTCCAGCGTCTGCTGTAAAGACAGCTTAACGCTGCGCAGGGACACATTGGTGGACGCTGTGGAGTATCGTGTAGGCGAAGGTGTGGTTTTCCGGCGGGAGGTGCCCGTGCCGGGGTCCTCGGCAGGGGGTTGACTAGCAGAGGCAGTGAGTGACACAGGGGAAGGAGCAGTGGTGGGACCCGCAGGAGGTCAACGGCCTTGGTTCCATTGAGTGGGGTGTTTAGCACTCATATGCCTGCTCATGCTGGTGGTGGTTAGGCTAGTAATGGTGGCTCCCCTGCTGATCCTGGTGTGGCACAGGTTGCACACCACAGTCCATCGGTCATCCTAAATTTCTTTAAAGAACCTCCAGACTTGCGAACATCTAGGCCTCGCCACGGGAGCTTCACTACGTGAAACAGTTGCTGCTGATGCACCAGCTCTGGCCCCGCTTCTCCCTTTGGCCACACCACTGCCTCTTCCAACCTGTTCTGGTGCAGCACTCGCCTCTGCCTCAGAAGCACTGTTTTCACTCGGCTTATCAACCCAGCTTAGGTCAGTCACCTCGTCATGCTCCGATTCCTCAGTCTGCTCCCCCCTCGGACTTCCTGCCCTGACAACAACTTCACCACAGTAAGACAACCATGTCTCCTCATCGTCCGACATCTCTTTACACACTTCTTCCACTAAGTCAACAATGTCATCAGCCTCAGACTGCGACAGTTGGAAAACGTGGGCATCGGGAAAGAGGTTAGCAGCAAACTGAGAAGTGGTTTATGACTCTGGGAAGGGTCCAGAAAACAGTTCCTCAGAGTATGCCGGATCGCATTCCTAATTTTCCTGGGAGGGGGCAAACTGGGGGGAAGGAGGTTGAGGTGGAGGAGCCAGAGGAGTGCTCCCTTGGGTAACATGGGTGGACTGCGTGGAAGACTGACTGGTGGACAAATTACTTGAAGCATTGTCCGCAATCCACGACATCACCTGTTCGCACTGTTGTGGTTTCAACAGTCCTCTACCACGTGTCCCTGTAAGTTGAGACATGAAGCTAGGGAGTGTAGCTCTGCGGCGTTCCCCTGCTCCATCATCAGCAGGTACTGTCTCACCCTGCCCAGGACCATGGCCTCTGCACCCTGCAGTAATTGAATGCCCACGCCCTCGTCCTAGACCCTTAGCCCTGGGGTTCAACATTTTCTGTATATAAGTGTATTATATATACCAAAAAAAAATGGGCCTGCAGTACTGAATATGAACAAGTTAATATATAGGTGGATAAGTTAGAGCAAAATTACGTATTTTATTACGTTCCGTGCAGTATGGAGCAATTACACTGAAACTATTAGATTAGGCAGACTTGATCTGCTTAAGTGCAACCCCGAAAAATGTCGCACTCAGATTTTTCTAATGTAGCTGTATCAGTGAGAGCAAAAGACCTTTTTAATTACGTGACGTACAGTATGGGTCACCTGGACAGAAAATACGGATTGTGGTTTGTATATAGGTGGATAAGTTAGAGCAAAATTACGTATTTTATTACATACCGTGCAGTATGGAGCAATTACACTGAAACTGTTAGATTAGGCAGACTTGGTCTGCTTAAGTGCAACCCAGAAAAATGTTGCACTCAGATTTTTCTAATGTAGCAGTATCAGTGAGAGCAAAAGACCTTTTTTAATTACGTGACGTACAGTATGGGTCACCTGGACAGAAAATACGGATTGTGGTTTGTGGTGACTGGACAGCTGAACTGTGACACACAGAATGGTTCCACACAGCTGTATGAAATGGATTTGTATCACTGAGATAGAACAACAAAAAAACAAAGTTTGTTATATATGGCGATAGCTGCACTACTAGTGCCAGCCAGCCCAGCCAGGAGACAAAAAAAGTGTCTTGTAGCCCTTAGAAGGGCTGTTGGGTTCTTTTGAGATCACTCCTGCCTAACAAAGAACTAAATCCAGGCCCTAACACTCTCCCTGAAACGCAGCAGATCTGTCCCTAACAACATCCAGACAGCCTCTGAGCCGAGCACCGCCGGATGTCACTAGTATATTCCAGGGTCACCTGATCTAGCCAGCCAACCCCTGCTATCGACATGTAAGGCCCCACGTGATGCTGGGGGGTACCGCAGAGTCTCCTGGCTAGTGATTGGCTGAGTTATAGGCGCCAAAAATTCAAAATGCGGGAGATGCCATTTCCTCAAGCATGGCGAGATACTGGTCTGAGCAGCGAGCACTTACGAGTACCCTAATGCTCGAACGAGCACCAAGCTCGGACGAGCATGTTCGCTTATCTCTAATAAACATATATTAATCATAAAAGTAATATCCCCTGCAAATAAAAAATAAAAAAAATTTGGCTTAAATAAGGGCTGGTTACAAACACTGGGAATAAATCTAGATCACTTCACAGAAAAAGAGGGGGACTCAATGGAACTAGAATTGAAAGAAGGTTACAAAAAGGGAACAAAGCTATTGTGTTCATTAAGGCCGTGAGGGGATAACGTACCAAGTTTATGAATCCATTTTGTTTCCTTTTGGGCCAAGAGTCTTTTCCAATTACCACCTCTTACCGTAGGATACACTCGATCGATCACCCTCACCTTTAGGAGGTTTGGGTCGCAGTTGTGTTTCTGCTTAAAGTGTCTTGGTATCGGTTTCAAATCAGAAATAAATTCTTCATCCGTCGCGGATATAATATCTAGTACATGTTCTCATACCCATTTCTTAAATTCCCTAGTGGTCATGCCGATATAAATTTTTCCACATGGGCATGTGGCATGGAATATAACTCCACTGGTAACACAACTGGCATGATGTGTGATCCTAAATGTTTCCCCAGATTGGCTCTGAAAGGAATCACATTTTTCCACATTAGGGCATGTGACACATCTCCCACAAGGGGGAACAACCCCACCTAGGTCCTTTAGATCCAAAGGCCTTTCCCAATTGCGTACCTTTTTGGTGACTGGGAACCAAAAGGTCTCTCACATTTTTGGATCTTCTGAAGGTAATTAATGGTTGTGTGGGCAAATTTTCTTTCAGATCTTTATCTGTTTGTAGAATTGGCCAGTATTTTTGGATAGCATGGCGGATCTCTTCTGACCTACAATTAAAGGTAGTAGTAAACCTCACCGTATTCAAATCTCTGTGACGTTTTTTTATTTGTAGTAACTCACTACGGTTTGTTTTAATAGCTCGATTCGGGGTTTTTTTTTTATCACCCCCTTGCTGTATCCTCTCTCGAGGAATCTAGTTGAAAGTTTATCCATTTGTTCCTCGCATGTATTTTTATCTGAGCAAATATGTTTAATACGTAAAAATTGCCCTACTGGAATGTTGTTAATCAAGTGTTGTGGATGTGCTGATGAAGCATGTAATAGCGTATTGGTAGAGGTTGGCTTTCTATAAAGGTCTGTTTGGATGTATCCTTGTTCATCAACTTTCAACTCTACAATCAAAAAATCCACCCTGGAATTACTGAATTTATAAGTTAATCTGATGTTATATGAGTTATCATTTACTAGGTTGATGAAATCTTCCAATTCCTGAGATGACCCTTGCCATATTGCGAGAACGTCATCAATGTATCGAGACGAAAAGTGTATTCTCTCAATATTCCTGACCGAATTTGTCATAAAAATCTCCCATTGACCAAGGAATAAATTAGCGTACGATGGCGCGAATGCCGCCCCCATGGCCATCCCCTGTAGTTGGAGATAAAATGTCTCCTTAAATACAAACAAATTATGTTTTAGTGCATAATCAATTGCCGTCACCAAAAACTCACAGAGGCTCGGATTCAAGTTGCTCATGGCCAGGAAGCTTGTTACCGCCGCAATACTGTCCACATGCCTGATTGAGGTGTACAAGGACTCTACGTCACAGGTTACCAGCAACATATCCCGTTCAATCGGAATCCCATCAATTTTTCTCAATAGATCTTGGCTATCTCTTGTATATGAAGGCAGTGTGTCCACTAAAGGTTTAAGAAAATGCTCAATAAGTTGACAAAGAGGTTCAAGTAAGTTGTTCACACCAGATACGATGGGCCTACCTGGAGGGTTGGTCAAATCCTTGTGCAATTTTGGGAGTAAGTACAAAGTGGGGATCGCTGGTTCCTCAATAATCAATCCAGTTACTTGTTGTGCATCTAAAATGCCATCATCTTGGGCTCGTTTAAGAATATTTACGAGTTCAACCCTGAATTTGGAAATAGGGTTGAAGGTGAGACGTTTATAACAAATTGGATCCCGTAATTGACGGAATACCTCCCTCTCATACATTGACTCTGGCCATACTACCACGTTGCCACCTTTGTCGGATGGCTTAAACACAACCCCTTCCATATGTTGTAATTGGTGTAATGCCTTTCTCTGTCCTCTATTTAGATTATCATTTTGCATCTCGGTTGGTATACCCCCCATTTCTTCCAAGACCAATTTAATAAATAAATCTATCTCGGGACATTGTGTTAATTGCGGGAATCTGGTAGACCTAGGTAGTAATGAGATTGGGTACTCACCTTCTTTTGGCATGTTTTGTTCATCCAGTAATTCTTGTAAAGTCTTCAGCGTCTCCTATTCTTGTGTAGAATAAAAAGTATCCTCTTTGTCCATTTCCCTCTTAAAGATTTTTTTGAAAGCCAACCTTCGTCCAAAGAGCTGTAAATCCTTCACTAAGGTAAAATAATAAAATTTAGAGCTAGGGCAAAAATTTAAACCCAGACTTAACACTTCTACCTGTTTCGTAGTCAGTTGGATATTTGAGAGGTTAACTACCTTTAAATTGGACGATGCTCCTCCATCTCGTCCATAGCCTCTCCTCTTGTTCTTCTGATTTGGTATCTCAGAATTGAATTGTCTTTTACCCTTCCTAATAGGATACCTATTGTCCCCATTTTGTGAAGTGTTCGTACTGATGAAAATGATGTAATAGATGAACTCCTCTGCCGTAATGTCCCATTCTTATATCTCCATCTATACATCCTATTATTCTCTTTGTCAGACATATCCCATTGGAATTTTTTCGTTTTATTGGTCGATAGTATATCACCCCATTCCTGGGTCCATTCATCCATTTCCTTCTCTAAAGCAATTAGTTCATCTTTAGAACCTTCTGTCTGTAATGTGCTTAGGGATTTCTCAATCTCCTGCTCGATCTCGAGCAACGTTTTGCCATTGTGGGCAATAATTAGTTCCAAAAACATTTTAGAACAGCTTTCACATGCTGCCTCCCATTTTGCCAAAAAATCCTCGTCATTTATGGGAAATGAAGGAAAAACCTGCACCCTAAGCCCTCTTGGGATTAAATCCCTTAAAAGGTAATTCTGCAATGTAATCCAAATTCCTGTACGTCTGTGCAACATAGTTTTCAAATTTCTTTTTAATGCCCCCTTCTGACTATTTTCCCTGAGTGTGGTGGATTCAACATTAAAAACATTTCTCGCCTGGTTTGTCCAGGACGTATCCCTTCTACGGAAGTCCATCTCACAATGAGAGAAGAAAGGTTCCAAAACCTGTGAAGACACACAGTATAAATCAATAAATAATCTACACGCAGAACCTAATTAATACACACAATTCCCCTCAAAGTAAACTCCTACAAAAGAAATGTGTATTCAATTTATCAAAAGACAAATATTAGCTATAAAACAACCTTTGTTGAATCCATAATTGACAAAAATAAATAACAAACTTGATAAAATCCAAACACAACACAGGGAACGACAAAGTACAAGTGAGGGACAACTGGTATAAAAAGGGCTATTAGTATAAAAATATTCACAATATAAATGCACAATATTATCAATACATATATCTACAAACTCTTATGTTACTAATGGTGCACATGATTCATATACAAAGACCAGGGCTGGAGTACTGAAAATCGCCATGTGTAGTGAATGCAGGGAAATCCTAACACCTAAATAGCCATGTATCTCCTGTAAAGCAGCCAACTGACCATCCATAATTATCCAACAATAAATAAGTATTAGCCCAACCAGAGTCCCTCACTTACCCTACGCGTTTTGCCTAAGCTTCGTCAGGGGAAAGTGAGGGGAAAGATATTTAGTAGCTTTGCTTTCTCCTCATCGCTCTCTGCAACTCCCCCATCATTACTCTGTAAGGGGCTAACACCTTCAGGTTTATACTTTTTACCATTTATATAATTAAAGAACATTTTAGGGTTAGTTTTACTCTCTTTGGCGATTAATCTCTCGGTCTATACTTTGGCTGTTTCTATTTGTCTTTTACATATTCTATTTTTTTCCTTATAGTTTTTCAATGCTTCCTCGCTCCCCTCCTGTTTTAGTGATTTAAATGCTTTCTGTTTGTCATTTATTGCTTTCTTTACAGTTATGTTTATCCACATTGTTTTTTTCTTGTTCCTTAACCTTTTATTCCCATAAGGTATGTACCTTCCTGTTCCTGCCACTGCTGTTGACCCCATCCCCAATCTGTTATTGGGGCCACCATTATCCCTGTTACTGCAATTGTTGTTGGCCCAAAATTCCCACTCTGTCATGGGGCCACTAGTCTCCCTGTTACTGCCATTGCTGTTGGTCCACATTCCCACTCAGTTATGCGGCCGCTATTGTCCCTGTTTGTCTGTGATGACAATACCGTTCATCTTTGCATTTTTCTTATCCATCAGAACAACAGAAAAATAATTAAAAAAAAAATACTATATTTTGACCATCTGCAAGGCCTCTTTCACATGGTCAATATTTTGCATCAGTATTTGATCTGATTTTGTAAGCCAAAAGCATGAGTGGGTCCAAAACACAGAAGAGATGAATATTTCTATATTACATTTTATCTCTGTTTTGGATCCACTCCTGCTTTTGGCTTACAATTACTGATCAAATAGTGATGCAAAATAGTGAACAAATGCTGACCGTCTGAAAGAGGCTTTATGGATGCTCAAAATACAGGATTCGTTTTTTGTTCTATGTTTTTTGTTCTTTGGACGGATCAGAAGAAAAATAAACAGTGATGTGAAAACAGCCTTACTGCCACTGTTTCTGCTCCCTCCCCACTCTATCACAGGGCCACTATTGTCACTGTCAGTGCTGTTGGCCCCTATCTCCACTGTGTTATGGGGATGGGGGCCAACTAGTTTCACTGTTGATGCCACTCCTGCTGCTGTCACCCTCTCTACTGGGTCATAGGGCCAACACTTGAATCTTGGGGGTACTGCATTGTTAAGTCTATGTTGATAAATTTTATCCTGTAATAATGACACACAGTAAATCTACAGAAGGGATTAAAAAGCATGTGTTTGGACAGGTTTTTTTTCCTCCACTACTTTATTGGCGCTGCCTTTATTTCTTTTTTTTTCTTTCCACTAAGGAGCCATTTAGATAAAGCTCCTACAGGGCGTGCACAGGTTTTTTGCTTTACTAAAGGGTGCTGTATGCTTCTCTTTTTGTTTAACAAAAGGGATTAGCTATGAATCTTGGTGCCCTACATGATGATGTAGACTGTGATAAGTTATATCTGCTTGTAATACTGACTGCACAGTACCTACAGAACAGATTAACTATAAGTGTGGGTGTATTAGAACGTAATGCACATGACGATACACTTTCACTGCAATCTCCCTACAGTTTAACTTCCAAACCTTCACACTGAGATTGAGCCACCAAGTGGGAAGAATATGATTAGGCAGAGTGGTCTGGGTATACCTCATTTATCGCGATTCATGACAAATTAATTCAGAACAAATCAAATTTCTTGTCGAAGTTCGTTGAATTGGCTGAATGTAATTTTTCAAAACTTCACTGATCTCTAAAGGGAATGGTAATACCAAGTTGTTAATTTATTCATATGTTTTCATTACGAGAAAAGATGATCCATATAATCAAATGGCGGCAGTGATTGAGATGGTTAATAGTTTATTAATATTGTTATAATTATCCTTACTAGTGTTGAGCGAACATGTTCGGCCGAATACACTATTCGGCCGAACATGGCGGTGCTCGGGACCACGCGCCATGCTCGAGTCCCCTCCCAGCACGCTAATTAGCCAATTAGCGTGTGGGAAGGTGCTGGCATTCACTGTAATGCCAGTAACCATCTTAGCTACTGGCATTACACTGATTGGCTAGCCGGAAACGCATCATCGGGTGCTATAAAGCACCCAGTGACATGTGACCGGCTCATACCGAGCCAGGGACAGCTGCAGCAAGGAGGGACAGAGAGTGTAGGGAGAGAAGCACGCTAGGCAGGGATAGAAAACGCTCAGAAAAGACCCAAAAGCCCTTTTAAGGGCTATTATATCTGGCACAAACTTTTATTTTTTATATTTGAGGACTTTTAAGGTGTTGAAAATAGTGCTAGGTGGCCTGCCATTAATGCCACAAGCGCTGCTGCAGCAAGGAGGGACATACACTGTAGGGAGAGAAGCACGCTAGGCAGGGATAGAAATCGCTCAGAAAAGACCCAAAAGCCCTTTTAAGAGCTATTATATCTGGCACAAACCTAATGCGTACGAATTTGTATGCTAATGCTGTTCCCTAACCATTTCTGTGGTGTTTCCACCATTTTCTCATGTTTCCCTATCAACCAGACACCCTCCCCTCTGCAGAGCAGGGGGTGCCTGGTCTTCTCCCATTGACTTCCATTATACTCGGGTGCTCGGCCGAGCACTCGAGCCCCACCTAGTGTTCGGCCATAGCACCCGAGCACTCGAACATCGGGGTGCTCGATCATCACTATTCTTTACTATTATTGAATAGACATTATTCAATATTACTATATTACTGTTATACAATATTCAATTATCCAGCAAACCTTTATTTCATGGGAATAATAACAGAATAGTTAAAAGTAATAGCATGTTCTAATTTCAGTATAGGTCACACATTGCACATTATTCTTCAAATCGAAAATTTCAGAGTTGTGACTAGAGATAAAGTTTGTATATTTGTACCGAATAACGAACCCTATTGAAGTCAATGGGAGATACGAGCATTTTTGCAGGGGACCCGAGTTATTCGCAGACAAGGTTGCCTAAACACCTGAAAACCTCTGAAAGTGATGGAAACACCACGGAAATGGATAGGGAGCACCAGGGGCAGCATGCATGGAGCAGGCAGAGACAGCGCAAGGAGCGACAGGACCTTGTCCGATAAAGCGTAGGCCATTGCTACGTATAATTTACTCTATACGCTGTTGCATATGAATTCAAGACAGTGAAACCATTACAAATGCAGTTCTCTGCCTAATAGAAATGATTATTCTCCTATTTCGTACGCTTTCGCTATCCCTATCACACGCACACTCTTTCCCTCTCCTAAAACCACAAGGTGTGTGATCCGAGCCCTAGGCGTATGCATATATATAATAGCATGTCACCTGATGCAGGCAGCCAATCACTCCTAGACACGTAGAAAAGGTAGTAGGTCATGGCAGGAGGTCCCCCAGGCTTCCCTGCATGTTTATTGGCTAAGAAATAGGCGCTAAACATGCAGGGAGGAGTTAAAGAAAAACTACACACTACACTACTCGGCCGAGTAACAAATACTTAGTATTAAGTTACCTTTGTTAAGGTATATATTGTTATATACCGAGTACGCAAATATCCGTGCTGATAACGAATCTTTACAAATATATTCGCTCATCTCTAGTTGTAACCTTTTGCTTCCAGAAATATTCAGCTTTGTGAATCGGCCTGGGAAATCCTTGTCAAATCAAGATAAATAAACCATTGTAAATGAATAAAACATAGTTTCTATCAGTCACGTTATTCAGGGAACCATGACACTGTTCTACAAACCTAAATGTGGCAAATAGTTTTCATTTCCCCATAGGCTTTTAAAATGTAAACTGCAACACAGTGACAAAACAGCAGGTGCACATGGTCATCTCCTAAGACATAAGCACAATAAGGCAGGTGACAGGTGAGGTTGCAACAAGGGCATGTGTAATGTGGCATGTCTAAATTTCTGTTCTAGAAGTTCATTTACAAATGCAATACATATTGATATGTGTTTCTTTTCACCTCTAATTTCTAACATAACATATATATTGTGCAATAATTCATTAAAGATTTAAATTTAATGTAATAAAGTAACACTACATTATTTTTTTCTTATATGGGACAACATAGGCTGATATGAAAGAATACAGACACTTGAATATGCCTTGTGTATGCCGGGTTTAGTTGATGGGTTGTCTGCCATCTTGATTCTTTTTTTCCCCTCTGATATCACTCTCCTAATACAGCCTATATTTCCTAGTATGATGCAAAGTCCAGAGGAAGTGCAAGTGCACGATATGGTCATCACCATTTTATGTACCTTGCGTCCTACACCGCAATTGCGCTTTCAATTGTTATTTTGGAATAAAGAAGATTTTTATTGCTGAGTGCCGCAATCTTTTTTCTATATTTACTAATATTTCCTAGTATGCCTCTACCTTTGTAAAGACAAAGAGGACAAAGTCTCATCACAATGAGGGTAGAAAGTTATAGATCATTGACATAGAACTATCCCTTAACTCACACTGCAGAGTGTCAGTGCATTCGTATGTGATGTAGCTTCAGCCTGTCTTCCCTGCCTCCTGCTCGTGATATGCTTCTCACTGTCAGCCATTTCAAGAAAGAGTAGGGGGAACACTGTGAAACTATATCTGAGAGAAATATACTGGAGACAGTGTCATACTGGTTCACAAGACTAACAGAGAATACTCTGATGGGCCCTAATACAAACAGTGGGCCCCAAAGGTCGAGGAAAAAAAATTAAATCTGACTCGCTTTGGGGCCAATTACTTGCCACTATGGTGTATTTCTTTGAGTCAAAACCTATTAGACTTTATTACTCATGAAGGATCCATGTAGCGCCACCAATAGCTATAATCCCCCCTGCAGTGCCCTCAGTAGGACTAAAGTCCCTTGTAGTGTCTTCATATTGGCTCCATGTAGTTCCCCCAGTACCTATAGTGGCCCCCTATAGTTATAATGTCCCCCTATATAGTGCCACAGTAAGTATAATGCCCCCTTTAGTGTCTCTAGTTCTTATAAAGTCCCCTTGTAGCTTGAATAAGCCCTTGTACCAGCTTTCCTCAATGCCAATGTAAAAAAAAAAAAAGAAGAAAATATTCACCCGACTCCATGCCGCTGCCTGCAATTCAGGCAATAAGCCTCTTCCAGCCTGCAGCCTAGCTTCTGGGCTTAGTCGGTCACATTGAGGTAGTTGCTTGGTGACTGCTCGCACCATTCTACTCTTTTACAGGCCTCAGGCCTATTGTGATGCAAAGTTTGTGACCCTGACCTAGCGATGTCCCTGCCATAGTGTGACCTTTAATCTCTCTCTGAAAAGGAATCATCACATGGCATTCCTAGAATATATTAATAAAGGTGCCAATATCTGCTTGAGATAGAGATGAGATAGAACTAATAAGTGAATGAAGTACTGGATTGTGATGGGGAGAAAGTTTTTTTTCCTAATGTATATATATATATATATATATATATATATATATATATATCCACAGGTTTGTGTTTTTTGCAGTGGAGTCGGCAATGACAGTCCAAACAATGTTTATATTGTTCCTCATAAAAATGAGGGATAGGCATCCAGCAGGATTTCCAAGTTAACTGTCTCATGGGGTGAAACCTGAGTACAACTGCCCATCTGGGCGCTAACTATACAGATACTTTTCTCTCTCATCTATGTCCTCAGCATTTCAGGAGGCTCAGGCTTTGCACAGCCACATGGTCAAATAGCCAGAATAATGAGGCTCTGTTTATTCCCCAGTAACAATCCCAATAGCCACACCTGGGATCTCCTCAGGCTTGGGGGGGATAGCTGTATTGGAAAGGGAGTGGTAGGTCCCACTGCGAAACCTACCTACCAGCTCGAAAGAATCCAGCCCACAAACAAAGTCTGAACAAAACAGCTCTAGCAAACTAACTTTGCTGAAACATACAGCTTTCTATTCCTTTTATCTCACCCAGCTGAGGTCTTTGGGTAAAAAATACACCCCTTCCAGCACTTTACCACACACATATTACATTATACATATCTAATATATAAAGCTGAGTGTATGTGTGTGTGTGTGTGTGTGTGTGTATGTCCGCTAAAGGAATCCGCACAGCTGCAGCTACAATCACAAAATTTGGCACACATGTACATCAGGTGTCCTGGAAGGTTTTAGAACAGTTTTCAGCTCTCCAGGATGTACCGTTCCTGAGATATTCCCAAAAAATGCATTAGCCAATAGTAGCCTGGTCACATGACCCTTATCAGCCAATAGTCCTCTTAAGGCAACTAGACTATATGCTAGACAAATTAGCAAAAGGAAAAGAAAGAGAAATCCACTATGGTTTACTAGAGAGGTAAGAGCTATAGTGAATGATAAAAAGTCTGCCTATAAGAGGTATAAAGAGTCTGGAAGTGTAGCAGAGAAGTGTATAAAATTATACAGAAGAAGACAAAACAGATTATTAATGCTGCTAAAGCTTCAAAGGAGGAAGAAATGGACAAATCTGTTAAGGAGGGTAATAAAACCTTCTTCAGATATATTAGTGACAGGAAGAAGAAAAACTGCGGCATTACAAAACTTAGCAATGGAAAAAATCTGTACATAGATGGGGATAAGGCGGTCGCTAACCATCTGAATAACTACTTCTGCTCTGTTTTTTCAGATGGCAACTTTCATAATCAGAACATGGCTGGACATAGCATTGCCTCTAGTTGTAAGGTTCCAGCCCTAGTGTTTTCAGAGGCCGATGTTCTAGAGGAACTTGTCCGGCTAAAGTTAAATAAGGCAATGGGTCCGGATGGCATCCACCCCAGAGTTCTTAAATAACTCCGATCTGTGATTGTTGGCCCCCTGACCGATCTGTATAATCAGTCCATTCTTACAGGAGATGTTCCTGATGATTGGAGAATGGCCAATGTTGTACCCATTCACAAGAAGGGTAGTAGAGAAGAAGCTAGTAACTATAGGCCAGTCAGCTTGACATCTGTAGTGGTAAAAATGATGGAGACTCTTCTAAAAAAGAAGGTAATTGACCATCTAACAACAAACAACTTGTTGGACCCAAACCAGCATGGCTTTACTGAGGGCCGATCATGTCAGACTAATCTCATTGATTTCTTTGACTATGTAACTAAAGTGCTGGATGAAGGTGGTGCTGTGGATATCGCCTACCTGGATTTCAGTAAAGCTTTCGTTACGGTTCCCCATAAAGAGCTGATAGTAAGAGAAGTTATCAAGAATTGGACTTAACCCCTTGATAGTTTAGTGGATCTGCAGTTGGCTGAAGGACAGATACCAGAGGGTTGTTGTTAATGGAGCGTATTCTGAGCAGAGGCTGGTTAAAAGTGGGGTGCCACAAGGATCTGTTCTGGGTCCTGTTCTGTTTAACATGTTTGTAAGTGACATAAGGGATGGCTTGGTAGGGAAGGTTTGCTGGTTTGCTGATGACACAAAAGTGTGTAATAGGGTTGATGTTCCAGGAGGTGTCTGTAATATGGAGAATGATTTATCTTTATTAGATAAGTGGTCAAAACAATGGAAACTGCAGTTCAATGTTTCCAAATGTAAAATAATGCACTTGGGGAGAAGAAACCCTCTATCTGAGTATCGTATTGGCAGTTCTGTGCTAACAAAGACCTCAGAAGAGAAGGTTTTGGGGGTAGTCATCTCTGACAGCCTCAAAATGAGTAACCAATGCAGCCAGGCGGTAGGGAAAGCAAATCGTATGCTTGACTGCATAGCTAGAGGTATAACAAGCAGAAAGAGGGAGATTGTAATCCCTCTGTATAGAGCTCTAGTGAGACCACATCTGGAATACTGTGTTTAATTCTGGAGACCTCACCTGCAAAAGGATATTGCTAAAATAGAATGGGTCCAAAGAAGAGCTACAAAAATGGCGGAAGGTCTAAAGCATAGAACTTATCAAGAAAGACTCAGAGTTCTTAATATGTATAGTCTGGAGGAAAGAAGAGAAAGGGAGGACATAATTGAAACCTTTAAATATGTTAAAGGACTGAGTAAAGTTCAGGAGGGAAGGATTATTAATAGGTATGAGCGAACCGAACCGTAACGAACCAGATTTGTTACGAACTTTGCCAAAAGTTCGTCACCAAACCGAACTTTGAAAAAGTTCGTAATGAATCTGGTTAAAAAAAAAAACGGCGACGCAAAACTGTACTTTTTTCACAGAATAGACCAGGATACAAGGGATTATTACTCCTATAATCCCTTGTATCCTGGTTTTCTGTGAAAAACAAGATGTGTGACGTCACCCCACAGCCCCTGAAGTGCCTAAGCGCGCCGACATCTTGTCAGTGCGTCGTCAGACATCAGAGAGAGAGGAGCTTAGTATTAGATAGAGAGAGAAAAGATATAGATAGATAGCCAAACAAGTAGATAGATACAGGGAGAGATAGAGAAGGAATAGAAAGGGTTAGTGAGAGAAGCAGGAGACAGGAAGAGAAAGCTAGACATAGAAGATAAGGTGATAGATAGGGAAAGAGGCTGAGAAATCAAGAGATAGGTAGAGATAGGCATTTAAATAAAAAAAAATTGTGAGATCTAGGGAGAGATAGGGAGATAAAAAAAGAAATAGGGAGAGAAAAGTGAGAAAAGAGTCAGGACAGGTAGCATTCCTGTCCCGTGACCGATAGTATACGCTACACGTTGCTGCTCTGCTGGGTGCCGTCAACCCCGTTTAGCCGCAACAAACAAAGTTAAAAAAAAAAGTTATAAAAAAAGTTTTAAAAAAAAAGTTAAAAAAGTTATAAAAAAAGTTAAAATTTTTTTTTTAAAAGTTATAAAAAAAATAAATAACGTTTAAAAAAGTATAAAAAAAAATACATCATTTCATTTTCCCCCACCCAAATAAAAATATGTCCAAGCGTCCTACTTCCAGCACTTCCCAGGCAAGGAGTGCAACAGCAGGCGGTGAGGGTAGGAGAAGTGGCAGCACCAGGCCCGGTGGCAGCCGGGGTAACAGGCGTGGCAACAGGGTGCACCTACCCCTGACGCCTACTGGTCATGTAAGAACCACACAGCCAGCGGTTCTAGATTGGCTTACCCAATCCTCCAGTTCCACCGCCCAAAGCTCCCAAACGAGGAGTCAAGCATCGGCTGGATCATTCGACACCACCCTTACATGGGATGGTCAGCGAGAGTCCTCTGCCCCGTCCCCTGTTATTAGAATGCCACTCTCCTTTGGGGCACCTTCTTCCAGGGAACTCTTGGGAATCCTTGATCTGCCCTTGGAGTCTCTACCACTTTTTAGTGATGAGGAGGAGGAAGAGGAAGTCCACCAAAGTCAGCAGGTGGAACGTACTGAGACTCCAGAGGAGGTGTTGGCTGTAAGCAGTCAACTGAGCCAGGGATCCAGTGCCACACCTGATATCCTGTCCCAGCCACCGGAGGAAAGTAGCAGTGGTGCAGAGTTTGATGATGATGTCGCTGATTGGACGTGGCGCCCTCAAGCAGCATCATCCTCATCATCAGGGGAGGAAATAGAGGTGCCACCGACGCAGCAACATCCCACTGTTGCAAGGAACCGAGGCACAAGAGGGAGGGGTAGAATACAAGCTACCAGGCAGAGATCACCCTCTCAAAGCCTTGGTCCTGAGAGGGCACCCTCAGGCAGCAGTGGCAGTCAACAGCCAGCAAGACCCCCCGTGGCTGTCAGCAAACCACGGTCCTCTGTCGTCTGGCAGTTCTTCCGCCTGGGGAAAGATAAGCACATCGCTTTGTGCCTGCTGTGCAATGAGAGGGTCAGTCGTGGTAGGGGTGATAATCTCGGGACAACATCGATGCAAAAGTACATGGAAAGGCAACACCAACAGGCCTGGAAGAACTGTGACCCCAATACCACCTCCTGTCAGGATGCACCATACACTGCATATCCCATCATGCAGCATCCTCTCAGTGGAACTCAGGGCTCGTCAGCCTCAGGTGCCAGCACCAGCACAGTGTCACTGCCATGTACACCGCTAATGAGGCAGCAATCCGTGACTGAGTCCATGGGCAGACGTCAGGTGTATTCCAGCAGCCATCCCATGGCCAAGAAACTGACCGTACACCTGGTTAAGCTGCTGGTTCTTCAGTCCCTGCCCTTCAACCTTGTGGACTCCCAGCCTTTCAGGGATTTCATGGCGTGTGTGCAACCCAGATGGCAAGTCCCCAGCCGCCACTACATCTCTGGCAAAGCTGTCCCATCACTGCACAGTTATGTGCAGAAAAAGGTTGGCGACTCATTGGCACTCTCGGTGTCCAAGACCGTGCACCTGAGTGCTGATGTCTGGTCCTAAAATTATGGGCAAGGGCAGTACATGTCTGTTACTGCCCATTGGGTCAACATCCTCCCAGAAGACCATCAGGAAGTTGGCCCATTCTTGCCACTGTCACCTCCATGGTGCTTTAGGGGGCCAGCAGCGGGAAGCACAAGTTCTGCCTCCACCACCTTGCAACCATCCGCCGCTTTGACTGCAGTCCAACCTGCCCCGGTGTCTTACCACTAGTGATGAGCGAGCCGGAGGGGCAAGATTCGGGATTCGCACGAATCTTGCCCGCTTCGGCTCGGCTCGGCATCCCGAGGCAGCGCGGATTCGTGAAGATTCGTGAGTCACTGCCAATTTGAAATGCCCGGTTTTTTCAGCCAATCAGCACCAAAGGGAAGCCTGTGGGAACACCTGCTGTGATGTAACAGCCCCTATACCTCCCCAGCAGTGATTGGCTGGCAGTGACATGTGACCTAAATTTACATAAGGTAGGGACCTGCAGCATCAGCCTCAGGCCTCATTCACACGTCCGCAAAAATCGTCCGCATCCGATCCGCAATTTGCGGACCAGGTGTGGACCCATTCACAATCAATGGGGCCGCAAAAGATGCGGACGGCACACTGTGTGCCGTCCGCATCCGCACTTCCGTTCCGTGGGTCCGGAAAAAAATAGAACATGTCCTATTCTTGTCCGGATCCACGGACAGGAAAAGGCATTTCTATCATGTGCGTTCCGCAAATTGCGGACTGCACATGGGCCGCTGTCCGTGTTTTGCGGATTCACAAATTGCGGATCCGCAAAACACGGACAACACCAAACGGACGTCTGAATGAGCCCTTAGGGAGCCTCAGAGGCATCCCTACATGCTGGTGTTTTCTATGCATTTCCAAGGTGTTTCCATAATTTTCTGAGGTTTTCACATGTTGGGGCAAACTTGACTGTGCAGAACCTTTGGCCCCTGCAAAAAGATTCGGGTCTCCCATAGACTTTAATGGGATTCGTGATTCGGCCCGAATCCACGAATCCCGCGGTGGGATTCGGGCCGAATACCGAATCCCCGAATCTTTTAGGATTCGCTCATCTCTACTTACCACCGATGTCAGGCCCGACGCTCTCAGGCTGTCCTCCTTTTGGTGAGCCTGGGTGAACGGAGCCACAGTGAGCAGGAGCTCCTCCGGACCATCAGGGAGGAGATAGATGAATGGCTGACCCCACGTCAACTAACGGTGGGAAGTGTGGTAGCAGACAATGGGAGGAACATTGTCTCTGCAGTGCAGCAGAGGGCTGAGTCATACACCTTGTATGGCACATGTGATAAACCTCATAGTGCACAGGTTTCTTCGATCATTTCCTGCACTACAAGACCTTATGAGGATGCCACGCAGAGTGTGCAAACACTTCAGCCACTCCTACACAGCAAGGAACACCCTGCTCAGGATCCAGAGACAGCGCAGTCTGCCCCAACATCGGCTAATCTGCGACGTGCCAACACGCTGGAATTCTGCCCTCCATATGCTGGACCGCCTGTACAAGCAAAGGTCAGCCGTTACAGACTACCTCATGGAGCAATCAGGCAGCTTCACGCCACACTGTGACTTCCAAGTCACACACTGGCAGATGATGCGTGAAGTCTGCCAATTGTTGATTCCTTTTGAGGACGCGACTCTGTTTGTGAGCAGGCATGACTATGGGATCAACGACATCATCCCACTCGTCCATGTTCTGGAAAGTGCGCTGAAAACCATCATCAGCGAGGATTCCCAGTCCACTACTCCAAGGCTGAACATCGACTGGAGCCCAGAGATGGATGAAGTGCAGATGGAGGGTGAGGAGGAGGAAGATGTCTATGCCCAGCCATTCCACACACCGCCACCTGGCTTCTCTGCCTCTCAATCACAGGAGGAGATGGAGGATGAGGTGGTAGAGGAAGAGGAGGAAGACCCCAGCAGACCCTGGAACGATACCGAGGACAGTGGAGAGGAGAGGCGCTCATTGTCCTTGGTGCAGATGGCAAAGTGCCTGCGGGGAGTGTCTCAGGAATGACAGCTGGATTGTGGACATCCGCCAGAGGGACCAATACTGGCTGGCCAATACTGGACCCTCGCTTCCGCCGCAAAATGGCTGATTTTTTTCCGCCATCAGAGAGGGAGGCAACCAGGACCTACTCACCAGTCAGTTGGTCTCAACTTACCAGCGAGACCAGCCAGGTTCCCAGACAACATCCTCTCGGGGGGAACCAGCGCACTCCACTACCACCACCACTAGTGGAGGCGTGAGAAGTCGCTACAGCCTCCAATCGCTGATGAGCGATTTCATGCAGTCAGCTGCTGAAGAGGGGACACAACACTGGACTCATGGCGTGGACCAGCATGAGCTCACCCACCAGGTCACTGCCTACCTGGATTGTACCCTGCCCCAAAGTGTCACCGACCCCGTGCAGTACTGGGCAGAGAAACTGGACATTTGGCCTCAACTGGCAGAGTTTTCTTTGGCTCTGCTGTCCTGCCCAGCCAGTAGTGTTGCGTCAGAGAGGGTGTTCAGTGTGGCGGGTAACATCGTAACACCACAAAGAACGAGGCTCTCTTGCCACAGTGTTGAGATGCTGACTTTTCTAAAGATGAATCGTGCCTGGATTACATCGGATTATACCACCCCCCCTGCCTGATGTGCATGGCAATCCGTGTGTCCAAGAAACTGACCTTAATATCCTAAATATGTGCCCAACGTAAAAATCCATAATTTAACTTATTAAGTAATGTTCCCACCTTAGACCTCAAATTAAACAAAATCACCTTAAAAATTCCCTACTTAATTTGGATACATTTGAATAAACAGAACCCCATCTCCAAATTTAATGCCCATGGTGTGTTGGCCATTTAACATCTCCACACCAGCTTAATGCCTCACACCGGTGCACCGTACAACCCATACCCCAAGAACAGTACCATCCCTAAAATAATCCCCACGACTATGCTTCACAAAGTGGGGATTTCACCTTTTGTGAACTATAGCCGTGGGGTTCTATCCCTGGCACCCGTGCCAAGGAACACTACTCACCGTTTTGTGAGCGGGTACTAACTGTTCTTGAGGTATTTTGTTGATATCATGAGAGTAGTAAAATCTCGCACCGCAAATCCCGATGGGGTTCTTCTCTGTGCAAATGATTTCACGCCTCTCATGCAGTCACGCGTGAAATAAGGCTGTCTATGGGGCATATATCACGGAGGCTGCTGTCCTTCAACTGTGATATAAAAAACCTCCACAGTTAGTTACAGCAACAAACAGTTGCTGAAAGGCAGGTTAACTTGCCTTATTTATGGGTGCCTTTACAATGGGATGCTTTTTTTGGGTTCTCTGCTGCCTAAAATCCACAGCGCATCGTTGGCTGATTTTATGCCACCTTCAGTACTATGGGGCTGGACGCAAATACCCAGTTCAGCGCAGAACTGCGTATGTCCGGACGGCACCATAGTACTGAACGCCGTTTGGTGAACGGTATAAAAATGCCCTGTGGATTTTTACTCAGCAGATCCGCAGCCACATGTGAAGGTACCCATAGGGTGAGGTTTTTTGGGAGTGACCAAAGAGATGGCGGGAAGGTCACTCCCATACTCCATCAGGGGTTTTTCCCCTACCCACTTTAAAAGATAAGTCCAGGCAATTAATAACTTTCTGTGCCCTTACTTGAACCAGAAACATATAAATTGCCTGGACTTATACTTTAAAGGGAACCTGTCATGTCCGAAACACCCCCTGAACTAGAGTAAGTGTTGTATAGTGTAAGTGATGCTGAATCCGAATATGTAAGTTTTATCTTCATACTCACTTCCATTCCGACGCTGTGCTCCCACAAACCTGCAGTAAAATGCACTCAGTGGACTCCGGTGCTCACTCACATAATGGAGAGGACTCAAAGAAGAGTCTACTAAGTGCATTTTACTGCAGGTTTGTGGGAGCACAGCGTCAGAATGGAAGTGAGTATGAAGATAAAGCTTACATATTCGGATTCAGCATCACTTACACTATACAACGCTTACTCTAGTTCAGGGCAGGTTCCGAGATGACAGGTTCCCTTTAAGCCAGCTGGTGACAGCACTAAAAAAAACACAAAAGCATACATCCATTGGGTTGGGCGCTGCACTCGGTTAGGACATCAAACTGGTGTAACAAAGATATATATATATATATATATATATATATATATATATATATATATATGTCTTGCCAACAGCCATAGGCCTAGATTCAACAGGTTTGACACCAGAATAGTTGCGTCATTGCGTCAATTTGTAAAGCGAGTGCCAGTGAGGTGTCCATTTCATGAAAATTGGACACGTATTTTTGGATAATGGAACTGGCGTAAAGCCTTCTTGAATCTGTGCCTTTTTAAATGTCCTTTCTTCACCTCATGGATTCTGTGGGTGAGGTTGTCTATTTAACCGTATCCATATCCTACTAGACTAGCTGTAATGTTAGAGGGTTTTTTCTAACGTTGACTGTCCTGTGCTGAACTCTACATCAACATTTTGTCATGTATAAAAACTGATTTTTACAAGCGTGCATATTCTTAGCTTCCAACTTCAGTTCTCTGTACTAGGCCCTTCTGGGTCCAAAAGAATACTGCTCCTACTAATGCCCCCACCGTCAATTGTCTATTTGGAAACATACTGGGTGCAATCAAGAGCTGCTAAAGCTGCCTCCTCAACTTGTCTCTTCTCAGCCATACTGGCCTGAGTGCTATCAAGTGCTGCCTCCTCCTCCTCCGTCAATTGTCTGTTCTCAACCATACTGGCCTGGGTGCTATCAAGTGCTGCCTCCTCCTCCTCCGTCAATTTTCTGTTCTCAACCATACTGGCCTGGGTGCTATCAAGTGCTGCTGCCTCCTCCTCCTCCGTCAATTGTCTGTTCTCAACCATACTGGCCTGGGTGCTATCAAGTGCTGCCTCCTCCTCCGTCAATTGTCTGTTCTCAACCATACTGGCCTGGGTGCAATCAAGTGCTGCTGCCTACTCCTCCATCAATTGTCTGTTCTCAACCATACTGGCCTGGGTGCAATCAAGTGCTGCCGCCTCCTTCTCCGGCATTTGTCTGTTCTCAACCGTACTGGCCTGGGTGCAATCAAGTGCTGCTGCCTCCTCCTCCTCCGTCAATTGTCTGTTCTCAACCATACTGGGTCCAATACAGTACTATTACTGCTGCTGGTTCCACTGTCAAATGTCTGTTTTCCACCCTACTGGGTCCAAGGCAATGCTGCCGGTGTTGCCAACTTGCACTTTGTGTCCTATGTCCCGTGTAATCACTTACACCTTGGCTAATGTGTACCTGTTCTGGGGTGCACAAGGTCTAATTAAATGGTATGCCTGTCTGTCTTCTGACCTGTGATGACACTGAGACCGCATCGACTTCAACGCAGCCTATTCTTGGGCTGGTGCCACGATCTACCGTGTGTTTTTGGTGCTCTGGCATGACATGGACTGCTCCAGCGGACATCTTCAATGCTGTCAAATGTTGTCGACCTGGCTGTCGACGACTATTTTTGCACATTGATTTTTTCCACTTTTTTCATTGTAATAGCAACTGCAACTAAACGAAACTATACCCTATCAGACTCCCACTATTATAGCTGCAATTATTCAGCCGTTATAGCAAGGTTCGTTTTAGGTTCGGTTCGTATGAATCCGAACTTCACGAAAGTTCGCCGAACCGAACTTTTCAAAAGTTCGCTCATCCCTAGTTATTAATAAGAAACAGAACACAAGAACAAGGGGGCACAATCTGAGGTTAGTTGGGGGAAATATTAAGAACAACATTAGAAAATATTATTTCACTGAAAGAGTAGTAGAAGCTTGGAACAAACTTCCAGCAGAGGTGGTTGATACATCCATAGTAACTGAATTTAAACATGCCTGGGATAAACATGTAAATGTATCTATCCTAAGATAACAATAAAAGGATAATAAAAGGGCAGACTAGATGGACCAGGTGGTCTTTTTCTGCCGTCAATCTTCTATGTTTCTATGTTTCAACAGAAGCTCACAGGCAGTCTCCACACACCAGGTTTCTATGATAACCTAGCCAGTTCATTGCTGTAGGTCTGCATTAAAGAGGCAGAGCACTGTGGATGACAATGGTAAAGGGGTATTTCGGTTACCATAAATATAACTTATGTTTTAGACTAATTCATCATCAATCATTACCTCATATAATGTAAATTTCACATATTTACTGTTCAGTAGTAATAAAACATGTATTCTTCCACTGCTACCCACCTTCCTCCTAAATTACTATGGCATCGACCTGTAATTCAGGCCACCGTCAAAAGAAGGACTTAAAAGCCCCACCCACAGATCCACTAAGTCACGCCCCTGACTCAGTCAGGCCACGCCCCTTCCATGCCGCATTTGACCGGGATTAAAAATATAGGTAAAAATCACCTTCTTTCAGCTGCAGGGGTGGGGGTAGGGTGACTTTCTCCCTGCAGCTCATTGCTCAGACTGCACAGTGCTGCTGCTGAGAGTGAGCTGTTCCAAAGGACATCCCTGTGTCCATCCAGGCCCTGCGCATAACAGAGGACAGGGAGTCTGAAAGCCAGACTGTCCAGCCTAAAACAAGACCTCTGGCCACCCTAGGGGCAGGCTGATGTTAGGGTGGCCAGATGTCCGGCTTTAGGCTGGACAGTCCAGTTTTCTGGCTACCTGTTCTCCATCCGATGCAGTGCCTGGACAGACACAGGGATGTCCACCCTTTCAGTAGCTCACACTCAGACAGCTTCTCCTCCGTGTCTTCACGGAGCCAGGGGGCGTGGCCTCATGTTTAGTGGTGTGTCTTTATGGGAACTGGGGGCGCTTAAAGGGGCGGGCAGCTGTAGAGGTCACTGTTAAAGGGGTGGGCTGCTGTAGAGATCACTGTTAAAGGGGTGGGCTGCTGTAGAGGTCACTGTTAAAGGGGTGGGCAACTATAGAGGTCACTGTTAAAGGGGCGGGCTGCTGTAGAGGTCACTGTTAAAGGGACGGGTTGCTGTAGAGGTCACTGTTAAAGGAGCAGACAGCTGTAGAGGTCACTGTTAAAGGGGCAGGCTGCTGTAGAGGTCACTGTTAAAGGGGCAGCCTGCTGTAAAGGTCACTGTTAAAGGGACGGGCTGCTGTAGAGGTCACTGTTAAAGGGGTGGGCTGCTGTAGAGGTCACTGTTAAAGGTACGGGCTGCTGTAGATGTCACTTTTAAAGGGGCGGGGTGCAGTAGAGGTCACTGTTAAAGGGGTGGGCCACTGTAGAGGTCACTGTTAAAGGGGCGGGCCGCTGTAGAGGTCACTGTTAAAGGGGCGGGCCGGTGTAGAGGTCACTGTTAAAGGGGCTGGCCGCTGTAGAGGTCACTGTTAAAGGGACGGGCTGCTGAAGAGGTCTCTGTTAAAGGGGCGGGCACTGTAGAGGTCACTCTCAATATCTTTTAACGACACACACACACAAACAGTAAATGAAATAAATATACCCGGGCTAAGCCGGGTCCTTCAGCTAGTATATATATGTATATATATATATATATAAATATATATATATATATATATATATATATAATGAAGAAAAAAGAAGGCAGCACTCCAAAAAATGGTGAAAAAAGTGGATGGTTCCTAATTGGAACTTAGGACAGAAGCGGCTGCCTGCGCCGAGCAGTACAGTGCTCGTTTCGAGCATGTTCGCTCATCTCTAGTTACATCCGATGTGGGTACAATGAGAAGGACATGTGATACTTATTTTGGCTCTTCCCGCAACAGTTGTTACCCCTGCCTTAATTGTGTCAATTGCCCTTTGATTCTGCTTGGGGATACTTTTCTCAATCCTGCGTCTGGAAAGACAATGTATATCAAACAATACCTGACATGTGATTCAACATACAGTGCCTTGTGAAAGTATTCAGCCCCCTGGAACTTTTCAACCTTTTGCCACATTTCAGGCTTCAAACAAAAAGATATAACATTTTTAATTTTTGGTGAAGAATCAACAACAAGTGGGAAACAATTGTGAAGTGGAACGAAATTTATTGGATCATTTAAACTTTTTTTGTAATAATAAAACTGAAAAGTGGGGCGTGCAAAATTATTTGGCCCCCTTGCATTAATACTTTGTTGCACCACCTTTTGCTGCGATTACAGCTGCAAGTCGCTTGGGGTATGTCTCTCTCAGTTTTGCACATCTAGAGACTGAAATTCTTGTCCATTCTTCCTTGCAAAACAGCTCGAGCTCTTTGAGGTTGGATGGAGAGCGTTTGTGAACAGCAGTTTTCAGCTTTTTCCACATATTCTCAATTGGATTCAGGTCTGGACTTTGACTTGGCCATTCTAAGACCTGGATATGTTTAATTTTGAACCATTGTAGATTTTGCTTTATGTTTGGGATCATTGTCTTGTTGGAAGATAAATCTCCGTCCTAGTCTCAGGTCTTTTGCAGACTCCAACAGGTTTTCATCCATAATGGTCCTGTTTTTGGCTCCATCCATCTTCCCATCAATTTTAACCATCCTCCCTGTCCCTACTGAGGAAAAGCAGGCCCAAACCATGATGCTGCCACCACCATGTTTGACAGTGGGGATGGTGTGTTTAGGGTGATGAGCTGTGTTGTTTTTACGCCAAACATATCGTTTTGCATTGATTCCAAAAAGTTGGATTTTGGTTTCATCTGACCAGAGCACCTTCTTCCACATGTTTGGTGTGTCTCCCAGGTGGCTTGTGGCAAACTGTAAACAAGACTTTTTATGGATATCTTTGAGAAATGGCTTTCTTCTTGCCACTCTTCCATAAAGGCCAGATTTGTGAAGTGTTCGACTGATTGTTGTCCTATGGAGAGACTCTCCCACCTCAGCTGTAGATCTCTGCAGTTCATCCAGAGTGATCATGGGCCTCTCGGCTGCATCTCTGATCAGTCTTCTCCTTGTTTGAGATGAAAGTTTAGAGGGACGGTTGGGTCTTGGTAGATTTGCAGTGGTCTGATGCTCCTTCCATTTCAATATGATTGCTTGCACAGTGCTCCTTGGGATGTTTAAAGCTTGGGAAATCTTTTGGTATCCAAAACCGGCTTTAAACTTCTCCACAACAGTATCACGGACCTGCCTGGTGTGTTCATTGGTCTTCATGATGCTCTCTGTGCTTTAAACAGAACCCTGAGAGCAGGTGCATTTATACGGAGACTTGATTACACACAGGTGGATTCTATTTATCTTCATCAGTCATTTAGGACAACATTGGATCATTCAGAGATCCTCAATGAACTTCTGGAGTGAGTTTTCTGAACTGAAAGTAAATGGGCCGAATAATTTTGCACGCCCAACTTTTCAGTTTTATTATTAAAAAAAAATTTAAATGATCCAATAAATTTCGTTCCACTTCACAATTGTGACCCACTTGTTGTTGATTCTTCACCAAAAATTTAAAATGTTATATTTCTTTGTTTGAAGCCTGAAATGTGGCAAAAGGTTGAAAAGTTCCAGGGAGCTGAATACTTTCGCAAGGCACTGTATGTAGTATACTTACTAGAATGCCCTTGCCACCTATTGAATGTGAGTGACACGACTTGGGATTTAAAAACTCAGTTGAATCAGAACAGATATTCCATTAGTTAGAAGAAATTTGATCTTCCAGTTTCTAAACAAAAAAGAACTATACTGGATTTACACATTACAGTCACTCAGACCTAGAGGGCTTAATGTTGAGTGCAAAGTGATGTAGTAGGTGACATACTCTCTACCGTGTTTTCTGTAAGATACACCTTGTCCCACATTGTGTTTGAAAATGATATGTGCTATTTATGGATTCTAATTATGTTTTCTCTCTGTTTTTTTAGAGAGGTTTTTCTCTTTATTTTGAATATGACAGCCATTCCGGACGCTGGACCACAGGATCAATACAGCTCTATTTGTATTGTGTTTTGTTTTTGGTTTTGAGACCACTAAGTATGCAATGGTACAATGCCTGCATTCATTGTGGGTTTCCTCCTTCTATTGTCCCCTTTGGGACATTGGAGGGAGGGTACCCCGATGATCCCCTGTGTCACCCCCCTCTTTTATAGCTAGATAATAAGTGTGGCCATTGATCATTTGATATCCATCTCTTCGATATGAGTTAAGGTATCTGGCCACACAAATGTGGAAACAGGTCCCTTTACTATAATAGGGAGAAGGGATCAATTTCAGAGTTTCTCTGAGTGATCCAATCATCCCCTGGGGGACTAAGCGGAGGTTCCTATGGTTAATGAGGAGTAGCCAGGCGTGGTTTCTGCAGTTATTACAGGAATCATTGTTCTGGCATCCTCAGGAGGTTGGATGATCGGGATCTCTCTCGTTCTCCTTACTCTCCGTAACTTAGACTTCCGATGGATTAGGCTCATGATCGGCTATTTGAGATGAGTATTTTGTTTATCATTACCTTGGTGTCTATGTATAGTAAATGCCCTGCTGGGCAGTACATAACTAAGGGCAGGAGCAGGCGCTTTGAATTGCTATTCTTCGTCGGCCATCTTTAGTGTGGTTTCATTCCTAGTTGTTCTATTCTTGCTTCTCACGAGAGGACGGATGTCTGGCGTATGCGCGCCTTGTTCTCTAAGATGCCAGGGATCGGATGGGTTTCCAGCGCCGGTCTGGTTTTTCTTTGAACTTTTAATTGAGTCATATTTCACAATTATCACATTTACTACACCTGGGTTATTGCACAATATAAATTGAGGTTTTTATACGAATATAATCATTATACATGATTTATTATCATATGGAATCATGCCACTATCACAGTTGTATATTATTTAATCATGTATTTGATTTTTATATATTTGCATTTATGTGTTATAGTGATTTTAGGTATAATTATTAGAGATGAGCGAACATGCTCATCTGAGCTTGATGCTCGTTCGAGCATTAGGGTATTCGCATATGCTTGCTACTCGGACGAGCATATCGCGATCCTCGAGGAAATGGCAACTTCCTCTTCCAGCATGTTAGGCGCCTTTTCTCAGCCAATCAACATGCAGGAGAGTTTTTGGTACCTCCTAGCATCACGTGGGGCCCCTACAAGTCGATAGCAGGGATTGGCTGGCCAGATCAGATGACCTGGGAATATAAGAATCTGGTCCCGCGCTGCTCGCGTCAGATGCCGCCTGCATGAGATTAGGGATAGAGCTGCTGTCTGTCAGGGAGAGTGTTAGGGCCTGAATTTAGATGTTGGTTAGGCAGGAATCACCCACAAAGAACCCAACAGCCCTTCTAAAGGCTACAAGCGCCTTTTTTTTTTGGTCTCCTCCTGGCTGCTGGCTGGGACTTGTAGTGCAGCTACCGCCTTCTTGGCTGCACACTGTACACAGTGACTGGTGGCAGAAGGGACAGCACGTGGTCCACACAGACCCAAAAGAAATTGCCCAAAGTCCTCTCAGTACTCATTTTTGCTGCTGCTGCTGCTGTACCTTGGCTTGCTGGGATCTGTAGTGCAGTCTAGGGAATACGTTTTTTCTCTCATTTCTATACACTACAGTCCAGTGAACAATTATGTAGTGTACTGTACAGTAGCGTCATTCTGGGGAAAACGTTTTTCTCTCATTTCTATACCCTACAGTCCAGTGAACAATTATGTAGTGTACTGTACAGTAGCGTCAGTCTAGGGAATACATTTTTCTCTCATTTCTATACACTACAGTCCAGTGAACAATTATGTAGTGTATTGTACAGTAGCATCAGTCTAGAGAATACGTTTATTTTATATCATTTCTATACACTACAGTCCAGTGAACAATTATGTAGTATGCTGTACAGTAGCGTCAGTCTAGGGAATACGTTTTTTTATATATCCTACAGTATGTCACAGTGAAATACTGGGCGCTAAAAACAAAACAAAAAATATATTTTATTCTGAAGCATACTAAAATAACGAGGTAGGTAGATGGCAGTAAATGTTAGCATTGTATGGGCTCCTGATGAGGGTGTGTTAATGCCCAGAAACGCGTCGAGCGTACACCAGCAATAATAACATAGAGCCACATAGACAGAGGCAACTTTGTGTCGTCCGGGGCGCAGGTAATCTGGTCTACAGTATACCAGTAACCTGCTACATTGTTGTTCCCAGACAACACCTATTTAACTAATGCACATTGGCTGTGCTTGGGAATTAGGATACCAGACTAAACAAGGGAGTCTGTTACCTGCCATAGTATTGTTCCCAAGTCACATTTTCCAATCTTGTGCCCTGATTTCAGCACACTTGTTTGTGCATTATTACTTGGGATACGTGATTGGCTTATATTGTGCGCGCCAATATCACGTATCGAGGGCGTTTCTACCTACCTTGTTTTTTTTAGTATGCTTCAGAATAAAATATATTTTTTGTTTTGTTTTTAGCGCCCAGTATTTCACTGTGACACGTCTAACAAATAGGGACGCCTACTTGTTGAAAAAATATTACACGTTAATTGATTATATCCTACAGTGCAGTGAAAAATTGAGTGGTTTGCGGTGTAATAGCCGCCGTCTAAAGACTACGTTTTTCCTCTCAGTCATATATACTACAGTGCAGTGCGCAATTGTGTCGTGTGCTGCACACTAGCCGGAGTGTAGAAAATATACGTGTTCCCTCTCAGTTATATATTATACAGTGCAGTGCAAAATTCTGTCGTGTGCTGCACACTAGTCAGAGTGTAGAAAATATACGGTTTTCCTCTCAGTTATATATTATACAGGGCAGTGAAAAATTCTGTCGTGTGCTGCACACTATCCGGAGTGTAGAATATATACGTTTTTCCTCTCAGTCATATATACTACAGTGCAGTGCAAAATTCTGTCGTGTGCTACACACTAGCCGGAGTGTAGAAAATATACGTTTTTCCTCTCAGTTATATATTATACAGTGCACTGAAAAATTATGTCGTGTGCTGCACACTAGCCGGAGTGTAGAAAATATAGGTTTTTTTCTCTCAGTTATATATCATACATTGCAGTAAAAAATTGAGTGGTTTGCGGTACAATAGCCGCCATCTAAAGACTACGTTTTTTCTCTCAGTTATATATCATACAGTGCAGAGAACATACAAAATGTTGAACCTAAGGGCTAAGGGTCGAGGACCAGGGCGTGGGCGTGGGTGTTCAAGTAGTGTAGGGGGCAGAGGCCCTGGTCCTGGGCAGGGTGACACAGTACATGTTGATGAGGGAGCAGTGGAACGCCGCAGAGTTTCGCTTCCTAGCTTCATCTCGCAACTTACTAGTTCACGTGGTACACCACTATTGAAACCACAACAGTGCGAAC
>ONZH01005328.1:0-13174 GCA_900303285.1 Rhinella marina | reverse complement strand
GGGGGCGGGTTACACCGCTGTTGAGGCCTGAGCAGGTTGAACAGGTGGTGCATGGATAGCCGATAGCGCTTCCACACAGTTGTCCACCAGCCAGTCATCCACACAGTCTCACTCTGACCCTCCTCCTCCACACCTGGCCAACAGAGTCATCCCACCCTTGACCCTCCCAGGAGCCTCTTTTTCGGGTCCTTTTTCAGATGTGCCGGAAAAATCCCAGGGAAGCTAGCAGAGGAATTGTTTGTAGTGAATGCCCCAAACACTTGAAGTTTTCGCCATCTCCTGCTGATGTGGACCCTGAACCAGCATCTGTTTCATGAGCGATGATGATGATGAGACGCAGTTGGCCATCAAGGGAGGCTGTTGGAATGTCCAGTGGGCAGGAGGAGGAGGCAGAGTGAGGAAGAGGAGGTGGTGGATGACGAAATGACCGACCCCATTTGGCCAGGGGTGATGTCCAGCGGGAAAGGCAGTGGAGAGGTGGTGGTCTGCGCAGCACCGAAAAAGGCAGCAAGAGGCAGAGGGATGTCCACAGGCAGAAGGATGTCCACAGGCAGAGGGATGTCCACAGGCAGAGGAATGTCCACAGGCAGAGGAATGTCCACAGTCAGAGGGATGTCCACAGGCAGAGGACAGTCCAGACAGAGAAGTGAGGCCACAGCCAGCACGGCCGAAGCTGTTCCCGGCAGCGGGCAGTCGCGCGAAGCTCCCCCATCGAGGCCTCGTACTTCTGTGGTGTGGAGATTTTTTAATGTTTGTGCGGACGACAAACTGAGCGCGGTTTGCACACTCTGCCACTCAAAACTGAGTAGGGGCTCTGAGAAGAGCAATATGACCACCTCAGGCATGCGGCATCACTTGGAATTCAAGCACTGGGCTGAGTGGGAGAGAGCAAACGCAATACAACCTGCGCCCGGTCTTGCTGCACTGCCTCTTCCCCTTTGTTGTGTGCTGCCACTGCGGTCCAGACCTCCAGCCAGGACACCTCCACATCTGCCTCTGCCTCGGCTACTTTGGGGCCTTCTCCTTCAGCCTCCCCTTCCCCCGCCTCTTCGCCTGCACCTTCACACTCCTCGTCCCAACAACTGTCCATCTCGCAGGCGTTCGACCGCAGGCGGAAGTACGCCTCGAGTCACCCCCAAGCCCAAGCCTTAAACTGCCACATCTCCAAACTGCTGGCCCTGGAGATGTTGCCGTTTAGGCTTGTGGAGACGCAGGCCTTCCGCGACCTGATGGCGGCTGCCGCACCTCGCTATTCCGTCCCCAGCCGCCACTACTTTTCCCGGAGTGCCGTCCCCGCCCTGCACCAGCACGTGTCGCGTAACATCAGGCGGGCCCTGAGGTACGCAGTCAGCGCAAAGTTCCACTTGACCACCGACTCGTGGACAAGCGCTTGCGGCCAGGGACGATACATTTCTTTGACGGCACACTGGGTGAATGTTGTGGAAGCGGGGACGGGGTCGAAAACAGAGACGGCCTACCTACCACCCCCGCCCAAGATTGCCAGCATGGGTTCTGATACACCCCCCTCCTCTTCCTCCTCCTCCTCCTCTGCCTTAACATCGCCCTCAGCCGCTAGCTGGAAGCGTTGCAGCACTGGCGCGGGGAGACGTCAGCAGGCGGTGCTTAAGCTCATCAGCTTGGGCGACAGGAAGCACAGCGCCCCAGAAGTGAGGGACGCCATATTGCAGCAGACGGAGATGTGGCTGTCGCCGCTGCAGCTAGGACCAGGCATGGTCGTGTGCGATAACGGCCGTAACCTGGTGGCGGCTCTGGAGCTTGCCGAACTCAATCACGTACCATGCCTGGCCCACGTTTTTAATCTGGTAGTACAAAAATTTCTAAAGATTTACCCCAACCTGGCAGAGCTACTGGTGAAAGTGCGGCGCTTGTGCGCTCACTTTCGGAAGTCAACTGTAGCTGCTGCTAGCTTAAAAAAACTCCAGCAACGCCTCCATTTGCCTGAACATCGGCTGTTGTGCGACCTGCCGACTCGCTGGAATTCCACCTATTCCATGTTGGCCAGGGTGTGTGAGCAGCAGAGAGCATTGATGGAGTACCAGATTATGAATCCACGCGTGCCTCCAACTCAGCTCCCTCAGTTTGCCAACCACGAGTGGCCATGGATGGCAGACATATGCGATGTACTGCGTATCTTTGAGGAGTCCACCAAGAAGGTCAGCAGCGAGGACGCTATAGTGAGCGTAACCATCCCGCTCCTATGCGTCCTTAAAGAATCGATCATCGCAATAAGGGAGAACGCATTGCACGCAGAGGAGACGGGGGTAGGAGGAGACGCAACGGAGCTACACAGTCAGACCACACTTTTGTCTGCTTCACGGTGGCAGTTGCAGGAGAAGTAGGATGAGGAGGAGGACGACATGGAGGTGGCTGTGGAAGAGGAGGAGGATGCTGGCGGCGAGGGTAGCAGTCAGGCTGTGTGCGTCCCATTGGTTCAGCGCGGATGGGGCGGAGAGGAGGCGGAAGAGGAAGAGGAGGAAATGGCAAGTGATCCTTCTGGTGGGGGCAGTGAGGTCATGCCTATTCAGAGTCTGGCACACATGGCTGACTTCATGCTGGGCTGCTTTTCCCGGGACACACGTGTTGTCCGGATAGTGGAGAACAAACTGTACTGGGTCTTCGCAATCCTGGACCCCCGGTATAAAGATAACGTCTCCTCTTTTATTCCGGTAGAGGAGAGGACGAATCGATTGCTGGAATACCAGAGGGAACTCGTGCAGAACATGATGGAGATTTTCCCACCCACCATCGCTGGCGGCAGAGAGGAGAGGGTCTCCCAGAGTCCCACAACATCTATCAGGCCCACAGCCACCAGGGGAACACTCTCCAAGGTGTGGGACACGTTCATGGCACCCCCTCGTGCAACTTCCATCACTGCGGGGCCCGCTATCAGCAGGAGGGACAAGTATCGGCGGATGTTGCGGGAGTACCTGGCAGACCGTACCCCTGTCCTCCCCGATCCCTCGGCGTCCTACACTTACTGGGTCTCCAAGTTGGACACGTGGCTGGAACTGTCCCTGTACGCCTTGGAGGTGCTTGCCTGCCCTGCCGCCAGCGTGCTATCAGAAAGGGTGTTCAGCGCAGCCGGGGGCATTATAACCGATAAGCGCAGCCGCCTGTCAACCGACAGTGCCGACAGGCTGACGCTAATCAAAATGAACAGCAAGTGGATTGACCCGGACTTTGCTTCTCCAACCGTGGAAAGCAGCCAAAAGTGAAGTGCCATCTGTATGAAGTGCCATTTCCTCCTCCACCTCCTCCTCCTCCTCCTTAACCGCCGTAGAATTGCTCCGTAAATAAGAAAAATTTATATATTTATGGCTCACCTCTTGGGCCTCCACAAAATGTTTAAGAGGTCTCACCTCTTGGGCCTCCACAAAATGTTTAAGAGGTCTCACCTCTTGGGCCTCTACAAAATTTTTAACAGGTCTCACCTCTTGGGCCTCCACAAAATTTTTAAGAGGTCTCACCTCTTGGGCCTCCACAAAATTTTTAAGAGGTCTCACCTCTTGGGCCTCCACATAATTTTTAAGAGGTCTCACCTCTTGGGCCTCCACAAAATTTTAAGAGGTCTCACCTTGGCCTCCAAAATGTTTAAGAGGTCTCACCTCTTGGGCCTCCACATAATGTTTAAGAGGTCTCACCTCTTGGGCCTCCACAAATTTTAAGAGGTCTCACCTCTTGGGCCTCCACAAAATTTTTAAGAGGTCTCACCTCTTGGGCCTCCACAAAATGTTTAAGAGGTCTCACCTCTTGGGCCTCCACAAAATGTTTAAGAGGTCTCACCTCTTGGGCCTCCACAAAATGTTTAAGAGGTCTCACCTCTTGGGCCTCCACATAATGTTTAAGAGGTCTCACCTCTTGGGCCTCCACATAATTTTTAAGAGGTCTCACCTCTTGGGCCTCCACAAAATGTTTAAGAGGTCTCACCTCTTGGGCCTCCACAAAATGTTTAAGAGGTCTCACCTCTTGGGCCTCCACATAATGTTTAAGAGGTCTCACCTCTTGGGCCTCCACATAATTTTTAAGAGGTCTCACCTCTTGGGCCTCCACAAAATGTTTAAGAGGTCTCACCTCTTGGGCCTCCACAAAATGTTTAAGAGGTCTCACCTCTTGGGCCTCCACATAATGTTTAAGAGGTCTCACCTCTTGGGCCTCCACATAATTTTTAAGAGGTCTCACCTCTTGGGCCTCCACATAATTTTTAAGAGGTCTCACCTCTTTAGCCTCCACACAATTTTTAAGACGTCTCACCTCTTGGGCCTCCACACAATTTGTAAGAGGTCTCACCTCTTGGGCCTCCACACAATTTGTAAGAGGTCTCACCTCTTGGGCCTCCACATAATTTTTAACAGGTCTCACCTCTTGGGCCTCCACAAAATTTTTAACAGGTCTCACCTCTTGGGCCTCCACAAAATTTTTAACAGGTCTCACCTCTTGGGCCTCCACATAATTTTATCAAGGTCTCACCTCTTGGGCCTCCACAAAATTTTTAACAGGTCTCACCTCTTGGGCCTCCACAAAATTTTATCAAGGTCTCACCTCTTGGGCCTCCACAAAATTTTATCAATTTCTCACCTCTTGGGCATCCACAAAATGTTTAAGAGGTCTCACCTCTTGGGCTTCCACAAAATTTTATAAAGGTCTCACCTCTTGGGCCTCCACAAAATTTTTAACAGGTCTCACCTCTTGGGACTCCACAAAATTTTTAACAGGTCTCACCTCTTGGGCCTCCACATAATTTTATCAAGGTCTCACCTCTTGGGCCTCCACAAAATTTTTAACAGGTCTCACCTCTTGGGCCTCCACAAAATTTTATCAAGGTCTCACCTTTTGGGCCTCCACAAAATTTTTAACAGGTCTCACCTCTTTAGCCTCCACACAATTTTTAAGAGGTCTCACATCTTTGGCCTCCACATAATTTTTAAGAGGTCTCACCTCTTGGGCCTCCACATAATTTTTAAGAGGTCTCACCTCTTTGGCCTCCACATAATTTTTAAGAGGTCTCACCTCTTGGGCCTCCACATAATTTTTAAGAGGTCTCACCTCTTTGGCCTCCACATAATTTTTAAGAGGTCTCACCTCTTGGGCCTCCACAAAATTTTCCATGAGCCTCTGGCCAGCCCACGGCCTCTTCCTGCCTTTTGCGGTCCTACGCATCCCTCGACATCCCCACTGCTTTACCTGCTAGACATGACACTGGGCCAGGTCGGGTCACTGACATCTCAAGCGCCAACAATTTGGGCATTTTAAGGCTTCTGCATGTGTTTGAGTTGTTTTTACATTTTAAAGAAGACATGTCTGACCACATCTCACACACACACACAATGACAATTAGGGGTTGTGTCTATTTGCTTTCCCCCTTGCCTATGCCATCTGTGGTTGTCATAGGCAACGTGATTTTAAGGGGTGCAGAATTTCATCTTCTTTTTTGTCTAGTTTGGCTTGGGGTCCATGGCAATGTAGAGGAAAGAAGGTTTCCTTGTATGGTCTCACTTTACAGAGAGGTTACATTGTCTTTGGAGTGTATTGTTGAGAGGCTGTGATAGTGGCGTAATAGTGCGACTTTGGCGCGTTATATGCACCCAGACATGCTTCCCCTGCTGTCCCAGTTGCATTCCAGCAGTGTTGGCATCCTTTTCTGAGGTTTCAGGGTGGACTTGGTGACCTCCAAGTGGTCGAATTGAGATTTCCAAGTGGCGAGCATTTTTTCCCCATAGACTTTAATGGGATTCGATATTCGGTCGAATAGTCGAATTTCGCTGTCTATTCGAATCGAATTTCGAAATTTCGAATATTTCACTACTCGCTCATCTCTACTGCCTTGTGCTGAGTAACAGTCAAACTCAGTGTTCACCGGAATATTAAAATCTCCTCTGATAACCACTTCTCCAGTCGCCTTGCTTTGCACCCTTTTAGAAACCATTTACAAAAGGAGAGTTGTCAGAGATTGGGAGCGTACATGGAGACTATCGTAAATTGTAACCCATCAATCTCGCACAATAGCAGGATATACTTGTATCTGCCAGCAGAAACAGTAAAACATTTTTTCATATTAAATGCAACAGGCTTTAACACAAATGAATACCCCTGCTTTCCGCTTTTTAACAGCAGGTGAGTGAACTATAACAGGGAATCTGCCATGTGCACATCTATGGACATCTGCCACCACTAAATGAGATTCTTGTATTAAAGGGTTATTCCCATCTTGGACAATGGGGGCATATCGCTAGGATATGCCTCCCTTGTCCTATAGGTGCGGGTCCCACCGCTGGGACCCACACCTATATCGAGAACAGGGCCCCGAAAGTGAAGGAGGGCGCACCACGCATGCGCGGCCACCCTCCATTTATTTGTATGGGGCCACCGGCTCGGCTATTTCCGTTGGCTCCATAGAAATGAATAGGAGCACACCGCGCATGCACGGCCCAGCTCCCATTCATTTGTATAGAGCCGACGGAAATAGCCAAGCCAGCGCTCGGCTATTTTTGGCGGCCCCATACAAATGAATGGAGGGCGGCCGCACCTATAGGACAATGGGGGCATATCCTAGCGATATACCCCAATTGTCCAAGATGGGAATAACCCTTTAAAGCTATATCACATTTAGACTTGAGTAACTCAGTCCATAGCTGTGTTCACTGAAAAGGAGAATTGAACCCTCTTACCTTAAACGAATATACTTTCAGCCTCATGGTATATAATTATTAGGATATTGTATAGCTGAGTTACCCCCATCCCCACTGTACAGCAGAGAGAGGTTCAATATGGAGCTCCATATGGTTTGATGACTTCAGTTTCAGAAACAAATTTACAAAAAAGAAAAAAGGAACAAATAGAAACCAACAAGAAACCAACATGGCAGTATGCCAAGATAGTTCTGTCCGAACCAAGTGGTCGGTGTAAGTGGTAAGGTAGAAGCGCAAGAGAGAAGGACCCTTGCCTAGGACCGACACAATAGTGTCTGGACTTAACAGCAACCAAAGAGCACAATACAACTTACAATTCAGGCAGTGTCCAAGTCAGGGGTGATCTTGTCGGGTCTGGTTGCAGTGTTTTCTACCAACTGTGGCACTTTGGTAAGTAAGCCCCATTCCTGCAGCTTGTGAGCCGTAGCTTGTGGTGTTTTGATCACATGTTGGGCCCCATTATATGTGACCAATAGCCTTATAGTCTTTCCTGAGAACCCTGGTGATGGAGGCATATTCCTTGCGTTTAGCCAGTGTGGCCGCAGTGAGATCCGGATATAAAGAAATACCTTGAAAGATTTCAGCAGGCACAGGGTTCTGATGTAGGGCCCAGAGGAACAATTACTTGATCGGATAAAAATTAATCCTCGCCAGCATATCTAGTGGGAGGGACAAATCCAGACCTTGTGGTTTCGTCAACCTATGGAAACGATCCACAATAAGGTCTCTGTCAGTGACAGAGGTTTTGTAGCAAGGGTTCTAAGTCCGCCGCCTCCACAGAATACGGGATCCCACGCAGGGACACATTGTTACGACGGTGCCGATCTTCCAAATGGTACTCTTTGTCAGTAAGTTTAGAAAGATCTTACTCAATAGCCTCATGGGCATCTGTGAGGGAATTATGTGAGGTAGCAAATTCCTCCATCTTGTTTTCTGAATGCGTTGTATGGTCCCCAATGCTCTGCAGTTCCTTCTTTAGACCTCTAAACAAACCCATCATGACCTCCTTCAAGGAGGAATGCAGGGTCTCCAACATTGAGTGCAGGGCTTCCTCAGTGAGGCGAGTACAAGGCTGCCCTGCATAATCTACCACTTTGGTATCTGTGGTTGCATCTGATGACGACATTGGTGTGGAAGGAGAGGAAGCAGTAAAGCACACAGACGTCGTTGTGGGACCTGGTTTTCTGATTCAGTTAGTTTCGCCAGTGCTTACTGTCTTTTAACGTTCCCCATATCAGTGTCAGGTTAAAGGTGCTCAATGTTCAGTTAAGGAATGCAAAAATAGCCAATGTGAGGCACTTTGTAATGTGCGAGTCCAGAGCAAGCAGATCAAGCTACAGGAACAATCAGCGCAGGCCACCCCCCAAATAATGATTATATTACACAGCTTAGGCTACTTTCACATCTGTGCTTTCCCTTTCCACTATTGAGATCCATCATAGGATCACAATAGCGGGGGAAAACAATTCCGTTTTGTTCCCATTCTTTGTCAATGGGGACAAAACTGAACAAAACGAAATGCACCAGAATGCATTCCTTTCCGTTTGGTTGTGGTGTGGAGCAAGACGGATCCGTCATGACACAATAGAAAACTGATCTGTCCCCCATTGACTTTTAATGGTGTTTACGACTGATCCGTCATTGCTATATTAAACATAATACAACCGGATCTGTTCATAACGGCTGCAGACGGTTGTAATATTAAGACAGAAGCGTTTTTGCTGAGTCATGACAGATCCAGCAAAAACGCTGGTTTGAAAGTAGCCTTATTCATCCCAATTTGAGAATAAAAGAAATAATTCCTTATCTATAAAACAAGATGGGCACCAGAATAATGATTATATTACACTGTTTATTCACACCAATATAATAGTCAAGGCCTAATGGAATTATTTATCTATGGAATCAGATGGACACCACACTAATGGTTATATTCAGGGCCGTATTAGCAACTAGGCACCGGGGGCACGGTTTCCATCCTGGAATTTTTTTATTTCTGCGGGGGAAGGGGGGGTGGGCGCTCTGCTGTCGGGTGGCGCGGGGTATCGGCGACCATGCCACTGGTGATAAACTTTTCCCTTTATAAGATGCAGTGCATCTTATAAAGGGTATACTAGCGAGCGCTTCCATAATGGATGCGCTCACTAGCCTGCAGGAGGAGGGGGAGTGAAGTGCTGGTAGCGCTGTACAGTACTTACCCCTCCTCCTGCTTGCTCTTCCTGAGGCCGGCGCTGTTGTGTCCTGACTGCCTGCAGCGTCAGGACGTACAGAGTGCCCTCTGACCTGACGCTGCAGGAGGTCAAGTGACTTCAGCGCGGGCCCCTGGAAGAGGAGAGAGCGTGGACACAGCCAGGTTTTTTTTTTTTTTCTTGTCTGATCTGAGGTCTGAGGTGGGGACAGAGTGGGGGATCTGAAAAGGTGGGGACAGAGTGGGGGATCTGAAAATCCACCGCTGAACCTCAAGCCAGGCATGGTTGTGTGTGACAACGGGCGTAACCTGGTGGTGGCTCTGCAACTTGGCAGACTGACACATGTGCCATGCCTGGCCCACGTGTTCAATCTCATAGTTCAGCGGTTCATCAAGACATACCCCAATTTGTCAGATTTGCTCACCAAGGTGCGCCGCATCTGTGCGCATTTCCGCAAGTCAACCACAGATGCTGCCACTTTCAGGGCAGCACAGCGGCGCTTACAACTGCCAGCTCACCGACTGTTGTTCGACTTGCCCACGAGATGGAATTCGACATTAAACGTGTTATCCAGAGTTTACCAGCAGCGCAGAGCGATTGTAGACTGCCAGATGTCAACTTCCACCAGAACTGGTAGTCAGGTCAGTCAGCTTCCTCAAGTCTACAATGAGGAGTGGACGTGGATGTCTGATATCTGTCAGGTGTTGAGGAACTTTGAGGAGTCAACACAGATGGTCAGCGGCGATGCCGCCATTATCAGCCTCACCATTCCGCTGCATTGCCTGTTGAAAAACTCTCTGCTCAGCATGAAGTCAGAAGCTTTGCGCTTGTCACAGGAGATGGGGGAAGAAGATATGTCGCTTGATAGCCAGAGCACCCTCCGGTCTGTTTCTCAGCGCGTATTGGAGGAGGGGGATGAGGATGAGGAGGAAGAGGAGGAGAATGTTGGCGAGACAGAAGACGGTACCAATGCTCAGTCCTTCTTAACTCTTGAGCGTGTATGGGCTGAAGAGGAGGAGGAGGAGGAAATGGAGAGTCAGGCCAGTGAGGAGAGGGAATTCTTGCGTGTTGGGACTCTGGCGCACATGGCAGACTTCATGTTAGGCTGACTATCCTGTAAGCCGTGTACCGGGGTGGGCTCCCCAGGATACAGCGAAGTCACAGACAAGGAAGGAGACTCCAATTCAGATTGACAAAAACAAGCTTTTACTAAGTATTTAACGTTTGTAGGAAGGAAATACCCCAAGCATATATACATACACTCAGCTAGAGGCTGAGGCACTTGTGTTACACAGCATGGTGCTCTATCAGTGTCGCCCAGGCTTCTCCACAGTTTTGCCTATCTGCAGGTTATAGTAAACCAGCAGCTGTACCTTTTAATACCCTAATCTCCACGAACAATTCTGTAAGTGCGGTTCAGGAGCGCCGGCGGTATAACACAAACGCTTACAAACTTAACCAATCAACACTAAATCTCAGAAAGAGTATAACCAGTTGTTTGCCACAGTAAACCCCACTTCTGTAGCAAGGTAGCTTGCAGCCTGCACACCACCTGTCTAATCTTCAGGCTTTTACCCAGTAGCTACTGAATTGTCGCCAATACCATAATGCGGTGCGTGCACGGTTACCCACTGTGTCTGCACAGTGGGCCTCAGTTCTTTCACTGACCCGGGTCACAGGGTCACAATAAATTTTTATGGTCTGGGTGAGCACAATTGCCTTGAGAGAATTTGGGGTAATGGTGGGATTAGGCAGCCTCAGAGGCATCCATGCATGCTGCCCCTGCTGTTTCCTGTCCATGTCCGTGGTGTTTCCATCATTTTTACCCAGCCTTCCCTAGGCAGAGTCTTGGTCCCCTGCAAAAAATACTCGAGTCTCCAATTGACTTCAATGAGGTTTGTTATTCGAAACAAGCACCCGAGCATCGGGAAAAAATCGACTGGAATAACGAGCACCCGAGCATTTTAGTGCTCGCTCATCTCTACTGATAACATACTGATGCAAAAAACTTACCAAATACTGACAGCGTGATAGAGGCCATTAAAGTCCTGCATGCAGGAATTATTTTCCATCTGAATAAAATCGATTTCAGAGGCAAATAGCCAAAACTCATGCAAATTGAGTATGAGACCTCTATTACACGGTCAGTATTTTACATCAGGATTTGCTCATGATTTGGAAGCCAAAAGCAGGAGTGAATACAAAACACACAAGACATACAAATATTCTAACTAAGTGGTATCTCTGTTTTGACTAAAAGCAGGCAGGGGTAGCCATAGGGGCATTATAGGGCATTGTAACATCTCCCAACTCCTCTTTTCGTTGTTGCGCCCCCATCTGGACCCAAGGAATGATCAACTAACCGTGAGTTATACCTATCTGAGATAGACCCACATCTGGGACAGACTTATTCTTATGTTTTGGTCACACTAGTGAGGGTGGACCTTTATGTATCTATTTTGATACATTGCTCTTTTGTTGGGGGATATTAGATTATTTTATCTTTTGATTTAATAAAAATTACATTTTAGAGGGCAAACTTTATTCTGTAAAACTACTGCATACCCCTCTTTTGTATTATTGAATTGTTTCTGTGAGCTATTTATTGAAAGAAAAGCCAACAACAGTGGTGTGTTTACCCTCACAAAAAATGTCAATGTCTCACTAACTTGTCATGTAGCCTTGAGCATCAATTACAGCTTGACAACGACATTTCATGCTGTTTACAAGTTGACTTATTTTCTACTGAGGCATGACATCATCTTCTTCTAGAAGGGCGGCCCTCAGGTCATTGAGGTTCTGGAGTACAGAGTTACAAGCCGCTACATGGTGACTCAGCTGGTTTTCAATGGAATTCAGGTCTGGAGAAAGTATAGATCACTTCATTTGAAGTACCCCAGTCTTCAGGAGCTGTTTCCTAATGATGCAACCTAGATGAGCTGGCACATTGGCACATCCATGAAGACGAAATTAGGCCTGAATTGTTCATGCAGAGGCACAATGAAAGTTCCAGTACTCGGTCACCTGGGTTAAAGGTCCTCACCCTGGCTGCTCGGTTGTATACCTGGCTCTGAGCCAGTTGTGCCGCTTCCATATGTTCCTGGACAATCGGCAGAACTGTCTCCATCCTTTCCTGCATTTTCTCTATATGTTCGATAACACTCTTATGCGGGGTGGGCTGTTGCTCCCATGCCTCTGTAGCAACGTCAAGCAAACCCCGAGGGGGTCTGCAGTACAATAATTCAAAGGGCGAGAACCCAGTGGATGCCTGGGGCACTTCTTGCACAACGAACAATACATACGGCAGCAGGAGATCCCAGTCTTTCCCACCTTTAGACACAGCTCTCTTGAGCATGTTCTTTAAAGTTTTGTTAAACCTTTCCACCAATCTGTCTGTTTGGGGATGGTACATGGACGTGTGTAAGTGTTTAACATTTAACAACCGGCAAAGTTCCTTCATCACCTTAGACATGAAGGGAGTCCCCTGGTCTGTCAAGATCTCCTTAGGTATCCCTACGCGAGAAAACATGCCCATTAATTCTTTGGCTATAAGCTTAGCCGACATATGGCGCAGTGGAATCGCCTCAGGATATCTGGTAGCATAATCTAGGACCACCAAGATATTGGTCCCACCAGATCCATCGCTATTCTTTCGAACAGCACCTCAATGATTGGCATAGGTACTAATGGGCTACGGTAGTGTGGCTGGGGGCTAGTTACCTGACACACAGGACAGGACTGACAGAACCTCTTAACCTCCTCATATATACTAGGCCAATAGAACCTCTGCATTATTCGTTCTTGGGTCTTTTTAACCCCAAGATGTCCTCCCAGTACATGTGTGTGAGCCATGTCTAATACCATATGGCGGTAAGGCTATGGTACCACCAACTGCTCTATTACCTCTTGTTGTACCTTGTCCACCCTGAACAATAATTCTTGGTTAATGGCCATGTGTGGAAACTCTGATTCTGCAACCGGGTACTGGGCTACCCCATTAATTACTGATACTCTTTCTCTCCCCCGTATCAGCGTAGGATCCTGAAGCTGGGCGGTCCTGAATGTGTCCCGTGACACCTCAAGATCCGGGAGGGATGTGGTTTCGACAGTCTCTCCAGCCAATACCTCTAAGGGAAACCTATCGGGATTACACTCTAGATCTGTGGTGGTGACCCCTACAGCTGGTACCCCGGAGTCAGGGTCTTCGGGTTCAGGACCCGGACAGATTTCCTCCCCAAGAGAACGCATTCTGTCCTTCCACAAAGTCCAGAATATAGG
>ONZH01005327.1:0-15435 GCA_900303285.1 Rhinella marina | reverse complement strand
GACTGTAGTATATATATAACAGAGAAAAAAAAGGAATTCTCTAGACTGCGGCTAGTGTACCGCACACCACACATTTGTTCACTGGTCTGTAGTATATATAACTGAGAGAAAACACGTATTCTCTAGACTGCGGCTAGTGTACCGCAGACCTTACAATTGTTCACTGGACTATAGTATATATAACTGAGAGAAAAAAAGGAATTCTCTAGACTGTGGCTAGTGTACTGCACACCATACAAGTGTTCACAGGACTGTAGTATATATAACTGAGAGTAAAAAAAGGAATTCTCTAGACTGCGGCTTGTGTACTGCACACTACACAATTGTTCACTGGACTGTAGTATATATAAAAAAAAATTATTATTATTCTCTAGACTGCGGCTAGTGTACCGCAAACCTCACAATTGTTCACTTGACTGTAATATATATAACTGAGAGAAAAAACATCTTCGCTAGACTGCGGCTAGTGTACCACACACCTCACAATTGTTCACTGGACTGTAGTATATATAACTGAGAGAAAAAACATATCTCTAGACTGCGGCTAGTGTACCACACACCACACAATTGTTCACTGGACTGTAGTATATATAACAGAGAAAAAAAGGAATTCTCTAGACTGCGGCTAGTGTACCGCACAAATCACACAATTGTTCACTGGACTGTTGTATATATAACGGAGAGAAAAAAAAGGAATTCTCTAGACTGTGGCTAGTGTACTGCACACCACACAATTGTTCACTGGACTGTAATATGTATAACTGAGAGAAAAAAAAAAGAATTCTCTAGACTGCGGCCAGTGTACCACACTCCACACTATTGTTCACTGGACTGTAGTATATATAACTGAGAGAAAACACATATTCTCTAGACTGCGGCTAGTGTACCGCACACCTCACAATTGTTCACTGGACTGTAGTATATATCACTGAGAGAAAAAAAAGGAATTCTCTAGACTGCGGCTAGTGTACCGCACACCACACAATTGTTCACTGGACTGTAGTATATATATAAAAAATAATAATTTTATTCTCTAGACTGCGGCTAGTGTACCGCACACCACACAATTTTTCACTGGACTGTAGTATATATAACTGAGAGAAAACACGTATTCTCTAGACTGCGGCTAGTGTACCGCACAAATCACACAATTGTTCACTGGACTGTTGTATATATAACGGAGAGAAAAAAAAGGAATTCTCTAGACTGTGGCTAGTGTACTGCACACCACACAATTGTTCACTGGACTGTAATATGTATAACTGAGAGAAAAAAAAAAAGAATTCTCTAGACTGCGGCCAGTGTACCACACTCCACACTATTGTTCACTGGACTGTAGTATATATAACTGAGAGAAAACACATATTCTCTAGACTGCGGCTAGTGTACCGCACACCTCACAATTGTTCACTGGACTGTAATATATATCACTGAGAGAAAAAAAAGGAATTCTCTAGACTGCGGCTAGTGTACCGCACACCACACAATTGTTCACTGGACTGTAGTATATATAACGGAAAGAAAACACGTATTCTTTAGACTGCGGCTTGTGTACCGCACACCTCACAATTGTTCACTGGACTGTAGTATATATAACGGAGAGAAAAAAAAGGAATTCTCTAGACTGCGGCTAGGGTACCACAAACCACACAATTGTTCACTGGACTGTAGTATATATAACTGAGAGAAAAAAAAGGAATTCTCTAGACTGCGGCTAGTGTACCGCACACCACACAATTGTTCACTGGACTGTAGTATATATATAAAAAATAATAATTTTTATTCTCTAGACTGCGGCTAGTGTACCGCACACCACACAATTTTTCACTGGACTGTAGTATATATAACTGAGAGAAAACACGTATTCTCTAGACTGCGGCTAGTTCACCGCACAACACACAATTGTTCACTGGACTGTAGTATATATAAATGAGAGAAAACACGTATTCTCTAGACTGCGGCTAGTGTACCGCACACCACACAATTTTTCACTGGACTGTAGTATATATAACGGAGAGTAAAAAAAGAAATTCTCTAGACTGTGGCTAGTGTACTGCACACCACACAACTGTTCACTGGACTGTAGTATATATAACAGAGAAAAAAAAGGAATTCTCTAGACTGCGGCTAGTGTACCGCACACCACACAATTGTTCACTGGACTGTAGTATATATATACATAAAAAAATAATAATTATTCTCTAGACTGCGGCTAGTGTACCGCACACCACACAATTTTTCACTGGACTGTAGTATATATAACTGAGAGAAAACACGTAGTCTCTAGACTGCGGCTAGTGTACTGCACACCAAACAATTTTTCACTGGACTGTAGAATATATAACTGAGAGAAAACACGTATTCTCTAAACTGTGGCTATTGTACCACACACAACACAATTGTTCACTGGACTGTAGTATATATAATTGAGAAAAAAAAGGAATTCTCTAGACTGCGGCTAGTGTACCGCACACCACACAATTGTTCACTGGACTGTAGTATATATATATATATATATATATATATATATATATATAAAATAATAATTATTCTCTAGACTGCGGCTAGTGTACCGCACACCACACAATTTTTCACTGGACTGTAGAATATAAAATAAAAAATAAAAAACTTATTTTCTAGACTGCGGCTAGTGTACTGTACACCACACAACTTTTCACTGGACTGTAGTATATATATCTGAGAGAAAAAATGTATTCTCTAGACTGTGGCTATTGTAAGGCACACCACACAATTATTCACTGGACTGTAGTATATATAACTGAGAGAAAACATGTATTCTCTAGACTGCGGCTAGTGTACCGCACACCACACAATTGTTCACTGGACTGTAGTATATATAACTTAGAGAACAAAAAGGAATTCTCTAGACTGTGGCTAGTGTACCGCACTCCACACAATTGTTCATCTGATCTGGCCAGCCAATCCCTGCTATCGACTTGTAGGGGTTCCACGTGATGCTAGGGGGTACCAAAGACTCTCCTGCATGTTGATTGGCTGAGAAAAAGCCACCAAACATGCAGGAAGAGGAAGATGCCATTTCCTCGGGTATCACAAGATGCTCGCCTGAGTATTGAACAGCTACGAGTACCCTAATGCTCGAACGAGCACCAAGCTCGGACAAGCATGTTCGCTCATCTCTCATTTGCACGCTAAAGCGTCCGAATTTGTATGCTAATGTGTACTTTTTTTTACACTAAATGCGTACGCATGTTGTACGCTTATGCGTACGCATGGTCCGCTAATGCGTACAAATTCAGTTAATTAGCATACTTTTACGAGTGAAAGGAGTAAAAGAGGAGAAGTCGCGATTCTGACCTTTTTCTATTAACCAGACACCCTTCCCTCTTCCGATCTGGGGGTGCCTGGTTTAGTCCCATTGACTAACATGCTCGGGTGCTCTGCCGAGCACTCGAGCAACCACTAGTGCTCGGCCAGAGCACCCGAGCATACGAGCACAGAGGTGCTCGCTCAACACTAATAAACACCACATGTCCTCCTAGCTGATGTAATAGGATGTACTCAATTTCAACATTTTGATTGACGTAATCAAAGCCTCCTTAAATTTTGAATCTTCCAGATAATCCAATGAGAATAGATTATGGGCTGGGTATGTTTTTTCTACTTAATGCAGAAAGTTGTATAGCCAGCAAAATAATTGTAAAAACAAGCCTTTATATATACTGAAAACTGGTGGGAGTAGGGGCGTAACTACCATTGCGGCAGACCATGTGACTGCTATGGGGCCCAGGGCAAGAGGGGGCCCAGTTGGGATCATCTCCTCTTTTACTGGTGGTGAAAACTTGTTCAGGACTCTACCTTCTAAAGGAACAACTTTTAGCAAATGAAGCAGTGGAAAAAATGGCCCAAGGGTCATTGAAAGGGGTTTAGGCAGAAACCCTTCTGTCCTGTGTGGGGAGCCTTATTTAATCTTTGCTATGGGGCCTTTACTTCTCTATGAACGCCACTGGGTGGGAGGTACTAAAAGAATTTAAAAATATATACTTCAATAACAGATCAAAAAATTAAAAAAAGCATACAAACGATTTTTATTCATTTTTGTGCAATCTGTTACAATAATTCATAAAACATAAATTAATGTTTGTGATTAATGTTTGTGGTCTGTTTGTGATCTGTTATTGAACAATCGGTTAGAAATCTTTTAATGGAAAAATAGCACAATGGATCACCGAATGCTGATGTGAACAGAATGCTGATGTGAACTGAATTATTTTCAAGTCAACCAGAATTATAAGGAAGAATACGGCTCATGTAAAAAACTTTTTTTTCTGCTTAAAGGGGTTGTCCGGGTTCAGAGCTGAACCCGGACGTACCCTTATATTCACCCAGGCAGCCCGCCTGAACAGGGCATCGGAGCATCTCATGCTCCGATGCCCTCCCTTGCCCTTCGCTGGATCACGCAGGGCAAAGGCTCTTTTATGTACATAACACACTGCCAGGCGGAGGCTTCCACCCGGCAGTGAGTTTGGTGACATCACCGGCTGTAATGGGCCAGCTTTAGCACTGTCCTAGCCGTTTTACTGACTAGGGCAGCGCTAAAGCCCGCCCATCAGCGCCGGTGACGTCACGGGGCTCACTGCTGGGCGGAAGCCTCCGCCTGGCAGAGCCCGGTACGTCACCGGAACCGGGCTAAATGCCTTTGCCCTGCGCTAAGGGCATTGGAGGATAGGATGCTCCGATGCCCTGTTCAGGCAGTTTGCCTGGGTGAATTTAAAGGTATGTCTGGGTTCAGCTCTGAACCCGGACAACCCCTTTAAAATATAAGGAAAATTCATTTTTGTACAGTAGAGGTAATTTATTTACATTCTACCTTTACTGTAATTATCAAAATGTCGCAGGTTATAAAATCTTAAATGCAAGTCAAAGATGATAATAAACTAGAACCATCACAGAATAGAAATAAAGCAGGACTATGTATAAATGGAATTTGTCACCATGAACTCCCTTTCTACAAACTACTACACTGTGCAGATAGCTAAAGAGACACACATTTCAAGAAGGTAATTTTTTTGTCTGAACTTCTATTCCCACAAACAGTCCATCCACTCTATTGTAATACATCTCATGAACTCCCAAATTTAAAGGGGATGGTCAGTTTCCTATATTGATGACCTATCCTAAAGATAAGTCATCAATATCAGATTGGCAGGCATCCAACTCCCGGCATCACCAATGATCAGTTGTTTTTTTTGAAGAGAAAGCGCTGCCTTCTCTTCACTGTTCACTGTACCTGCTCGCCATAAACTCAACAGAGATCAACAGGTGTAATTACAACTCCTCTGTCCCCATTCAACTTACTTTGAAGGAGCAGTTAAGTAATGGAGGAAACTGGACAACTCCCTTAAGGAAATGCAGCTGACTCCTAAATGCCTTATTACCATAGAGAATACAGACCATGTGCCAGTTTACTGTGGGGGATTTAGGGTCCATTCACATGACCGATTTCTGGGTCCGCATTGCGGAACGGATTCAGACCCATTCATTTCAATGGGGTCACATTCATAGTTCCGTTCCGCGGCCATGCAAAAAAGATCGCAATCACCTACAAGAATAGGCATTTCTATCATTGGGCTGGCTGTGTGCATTCCTCAAAATGCGCAATGCACATGGCCGGTACCCGTGTTTTGCAGGTACACAGTTTGCGGACCGCAAAACATTTCTGGTCGTGTGTATGGACCCTTAAAGGAAGTTTAAAGATAATAATAACTTTGGATCGTCAGCTATCCATTAAGAGGTGTGCCCCAATACTTTGATTCATATAATGTATATCCACCTAGAGAAATGTGGTACAAGTATTATCGAGCTGAAAATAATATTCCGAGAAAGATTCACAAGAACCAAAAGAGGAGGATACCAGTCTGCAATGCTAAAAACATAGGAAACAGAGGGCACTACAGATGGTACTGATTATCTAGCAAACATTTATGGCAAATATTAGTTGAGATAATTACCAAAGGAAATGGCTGATGCTAAATGCGCTCATTATAAATGCAGGTGTTTGGTACTGCAGAGAAGGTTGCTAGAACAGAACTCCTCTGTTTTATGAACTGGTTCTGTCTATTGTCATATAAACATGGAAATATTTGACATATTTTTCATTTCATATTTTAGACATATTTCCTAAATTTCCTAATAGGAATAATAACTTATTCTTATTAATATGACTAAAATATTCCATTCCAATATATGCTGTGCTGCTTGCCAGTCCATACTGTTTTGCCAGTAAATTCAGCTATCTGTCTCATATTTTACATGTTCTGTTATGACCTATAAATGATCATAATCTGATGCCTTGGTAGAATTCAGTATAATAGAAAACAATATTTCTCCTTTTACACCGTACATAAATACATCTTCCTGATGCAGCTCTAAACACTCTGCTTCCCTTCATATAGTGTGTGATAAAACTGGTGTAAAGAAGTGTGTAAAGAGAAGTGTGCAGCAGATATATGATGGAAATGATCAGGGCCAGAGGAGAAAATGGTATGCGATCAGCTGGAAGTCACAGCAGGACACACCATATTTTTTGGACTATAAGAAGCTTCTGACCATAAGACACCAACTGGTTTATACAACAGAAAAGTAGAAAATAAATATTTTCTACCTATTAAAACTTCCCTATTAGCATAATAAGGTGGATGGGTCAAGATCACTAACTTTAATAGTCTAGGGTAGAGGGGGCTAATAGTTTACAGTCAACTCTTGGTAACCTTAGTGTGTCATATTCCAACCATTAAAATAAACAGGAATGGCACATGTGGAATGAGTAAATGTGTCTCCTATCATGTGTGTCTTCCTTCTATTACTCTGTAGTTTATTGCTATATTTGTTCTGCTATATTATTGTTTTATTGTTTTTTAAATGTTTTATTCTCTTTGTTGCTATGAGATGATACAAATACGCACACAGCTCTGCAACACACACTATACACACAGCACAGCTGCATCTACTGTACATATACTGTATACACCCAATTCTTCAGCAAACATTCTGTATAATATAAACATCGCTCACACAGACCACACGCACTATACATAAAGCACTGCTACACACACACACCTCTGCTGTATGCACAGCACACCTACACACATTAACTGAAAGAAAATTACACAATATTATCTAATATATAAAGTTGAGTGTATGTATGTATGTCTGCTAAAGGAATCCGCACCATCGCATATACAATCACAAAATTTTGTACACCTGCCTCCTGTGACTCGGGGAACGTCATAGACTATGTTTTAAGAAATTTTCATCTTACGCATTCCAATTATTTAGCAAAAAATATGCTTAGTAACCTAACTGCCAAACTTCAGGAGCCATTGTCTGTTGTCTGTTGTGGCAGTTAGCCTGGATATTTATCAGGTTGCATATAGCAACCAAACACAGCTCAGCTTCTATTTTGCTACAGTTCATTAATATGAGCCCTGATTGGTTGTTATAGGCAACAAAAGACATTCTTAGTATAAGACAGCTTATGTGTTAGTTAAGATAATGACGTGGAATGCTCCTATTACTTCACTTTTTGATTTTCCATAACAAAATTTCTGTCTTTATGGGGCAGGCCACTGTGGAGGTCACTGTTAAAGGGGTGAGCACTGTGGAAGTCACTGTTAAGGGGGCAGGAGATTGTGGAGGCCACTATTAAAGTGTCAGCTGCTGTGCAGGTCACTGTGAAGGCAGCAGGGTACTGTGAGGTCACTGTTCAGAGAGTGGAGTACTGTGGCAGTCACTGTTAATGGGGCAGGCACTGTGGTGGAAGTCTCTGTTAAGGGGGCAAGAAATGGTGGAGGTCACAGACTGTTACTTATAGTTAGTGTTAAGGGGCAGGCTGCTGGGAAAGTCAAAGTTAAGGGGGTGGGCTGCTGTGGAAGTCCCATTTTAAGGAAGCAGGGTACTGGGGGGGCGGGGTCAGTGTTAAGGGGTGGGGGACTGTGGAGGTCACAGTTAAGGGGTCGGGGTACTGTAGAGGTCACAGATAATTTTTGTACAAAATTATTTGCCAAGAATCTCACATTTACAATGTAGGGCTAGTATCATGTAGATAAGGAGTATTGCATGTACTCATTTTATTGTCTGTGTTCACAGAGTGCTGTTGCATTTTATTATGTTTTACTTTTCTATTTGCAGCCATGTGACATGCACCTGCATACTTGGATGTGCTGACTGACCCCCAGTTTTTCTTGCAGTTTAGGTGGAAGACCATTTCGGTCGTGCACTCCTAACTTACCTGTTTGCCTTACAGGCTAATTTTAATTAGTGCTAGCATAAAGCTGTGTCCTGCTCTCCCTATATGCATTGGAGGCCAGTTGGCACCAGGAGAGGTGGAATACAAAGTGGGCTCAGCATTGTGTGGAACCTGCATTCCCTGAGTGCAACAGAGGTCAGTGTGGCACCAAGGAGGTATCATATTGTGTGGGCTCGGCATGCATGTGGAGCCTGCATTCCCTGAAATCAGTAGAGGCCATTTTGGCACCATAAGAGGTACAATATAATGTCGGCTTAGCATGCATGTGGAGCCTGCATCCTCTGTAGCTAATGGAGGCTGCTATGGCACTTTGTGACTATGGCGTTTAGTGTTAGGTTCCCGTCTTAAAGAGATCGCCTTGATGTAGGGCAGACGGGCACAGATAATTTTTGTACAAAATTATTTGCCAAGAATCTCACATTTACAATGTAGCGCTAGTATCGTGTAGATAGTGAGTATGGCAGTATTGCATGCACTTATTTTATTGTCTGTGTTCGCAGAGTGCTGTTGCATTTTTTTATGTGGTACTGTAGAGGTCACTGTTATGGGGATACTGTAGATACCTTTTAACAACACACACAAACATTAAAAGAAATAGATGAAATATACCCATGCAAAGCCGGGTCCTTCTGCTAGTGTGTAATAAACATGACAAGTTACAGTGTACACTACAATGCAGTGCCCACAGTAGAGTCTTTTTCTTCTTTCTGGTGTGACTCCTCCTCCTCAAAGCTTTCATGTCCTTTTCAGGTTTGTGTTTCTCACAGTCCTGTTCACGAGCTGAACCTCTTTTCCTGCCTTCACTGATCAACAATTTAAAGGGAGGCTGTTGTGAGACTTTTTTTGGAGCTTATTTTGAAGCAGAAATGCTCTAAAATCTGTGTAAAAAAACTCTTTGTAAACAGTTTCTTATAGTAATTAATAAACAAAAAACGCAAAATTTACAACTAAGCATTTCTGAAATTAAAAAACAAAAAACAAAAAAGAAAATATATCAGTGACCAGTATAGCCACTAGGGATGAGCGAACTTTTGAAAAGTTCGATTCGGCTGATTTGCCAAATTTTACAAAAAAATTTGCTTCATGATGATTACTTCACCACAAAGCGCATTTTTTTTTAAGTAGTGGGTGCTGCGATAGCGCCGTCCCCGTCATTGTACCTCTCAGATGCCGCGTTCATACATGATCACGGCATCTGAGTGCAAAAAAAGTGTAAAATTAACATAAAAAAAACGAAAATCATACTTACCTCCTCCATTTGCTCGCGACTGGCCGGCCGCTGCCATCTTGTTTAAAGATCTGGCTCGAAATCTTGTGCGGCGTGAGATTATGTCATCACGCCGTCCGGCGTGGTGAAGTCATATGTCACTATGCACAGGATTTCGGCCGAGATCTTCAAGCAAAATGACGGCTGGCGGCCCGTCGCGAGCAAGTGGAGGAGGAAAGTATGGATTTTTTTGTTTTTTTACACTATTTCAGGTTAAATCGTTGATTCGCTGACACGAAGCACGAGGAAATTCGGCTAGGCGAATTGAATTTATCCTGAAATTCGGATCGAATTACACTTCGTGGGATTCGATTCGCTTATTTCTAATAGCCACCCTTCATTTTTGATAACTGTCATCCATGGAGTCTGACAGTTTCTTTATTGACTGTCAACTTTTTGTGCAGCAAACTGTAGCCTCCCAGACACTGTTTAGAGAGGTTACTGTTTTCCTTCACACTAAATCTCCCATTTAAGAAGGGCCCAAAAGTTCTCAATAGGGTTTAGGTCAGGTGAGGAAGAAAGTCAGCCATGCAGTGGTGTATTTTGATGTTTTTCTTGAAAGATGCAGACTTTTTATTGTACCACTAGTTGAAGAAAATGTCTTCTAAAAACTGGCAGTAGGCTTAGGAGTAGAGATGAGCGAATCATTCAAAAATTATTCGCCGAACATTCGCCAAACTTTTCCTAAGATTCGTATATTCGACGAATAGACTCGTTGTATTTGCGTACAAAATATACATTATTATGTGCTATTAGCGAACATTCGCACACTAATAACGAATGTTCATTTAAAAAATGTACGCAACTTCTTAGAAGATGTAAGCACGAGCGTACAAATAGTGTACGAATCCTCAGCGTACTATTGTCTACACGATTACGTAATACGCAGGCGTGCACTCCTCAGAGGCAGAGCGAATATTCGAAAATGGCATCCAGGCGATCCTCATCATTTAGCTCTGAAGAGCTGAAATTCCTGATCTGGCTGATGGACAAAGAGGATTACAATGGCACACACCGCCATCCAAACCAGCATAAGAAGGAGGTGATCCAGCAGGTGATCCAAGGCCTGCACCATCGTTTCCACAGATCCAGCGGAAATGGTCCGATTTGAAATTCAAATGCCCAGAGCGGCTTAATGAGATCCGCGCAGAGATACTGCAAGGTATAATAAGTAAAAAAATGTAAAAAAAATATGTAAAAAATTAGTGTACTGTATTGTATATATACCAGCAGTCACTGCGAATAATGAAAAAAGTATAGAAGGACAATGTGGTCGTGCGTAGTGTGCTGCAGTAATTTTGTTTCATGCTAGGCAACGCCTCTAACTCTATACCCAAACAACTTAAAAGGGTATTCCCATCTCACAGATGTAGTTTGTATAGTTAGATATAGCCATACCAATATTATTACTAATAGAATGTATTTATATAAAATGTACCATTTAGAAGATTTTCCTATTTGTATATCCATTGTCCCACACACATCAGTCAGGCCGTTGCCCCCGGTTACGACCAGCGCGGCCATGTAGTAGAGGTGGTCAGCTTGCTCCTTTTCAAACCCGCTCTGTGGTAACTGCTGTATTGTGAATGCACATTGCATGATCATGCGGAGACACATCTTCACATCTGCGTTTTGGACGCTACCAGTCGTAAATGCAATGGTCTGGACTTTATAAACGGATCCTGCTCCATAGAGAAGAATTGATCTTGGAACAGGATCCGTTTCTCTGCGTTTTGGAAGCGCAGACAAAAATGCTACAACCCTAAGATGTGTCTCCGCATGATCATGTAATGTGTGTTCAGAATACAGCAGTTACCTCAGACCGGGTGTAAACAAGAGCAAGCTGACCACCACTACTACATGGCCGCAGTGGTCGTAACCAGGGGCAACGGCCTGACTGATGTGTGTGGGACAAAGGATATACAAATAGGAAAATCTTCTAAACGGTACACTTTATATAAATACATTCTATTACTAATAATATTGGTATGGCTATATCTAACTATACAAACTACATTTGTGAGATGGGAATACCCCTTGAAGTGAAGGTATTCTAGTCATTATTATTAATGGTGCTGGCCGTTCTCCCGTTTTTGTCAGGCAAATGCACTAGTTCGAAAGAAAGAACCCTTATATGCCCCTTCATAGTTAGCGCTTCCTCCTCCTACACACAGACTCAAAGACGTGCCCATGCTGCAGCTACTGTCAGTGGTCGATATCCAAATTATTCCTACCGCACCGTGTTAACGATATAAAGAAAGTTATTGTGACGATAACATTATCTATTGCCATAAATACCTTTTTAGAAGAAAAAAATATGATATGGCCCCCTCTCACACCCATAATATCTTAATAGTAGTATGTGTTAGTATTAAAAAGAGTCATCATCTAACAATTGTGTAGATTTTTATGTTGCAGAGCACCGTGAACGACGTTGTCACCACTGTCGAGGCAGGACGGACGCTGAAGTACCTGCAGCCTCTAGTAAGTGGAAAACATATTTAATTTATTTTTCATCCAAGCTACGTGGGAGTGAGTAAGTAACTCAGTAAGAGCACTAGTGGTTAGGAACAGGATCCTCCAGCCCAAAACTATTCCCATGTAGCTACAACTGTTCATTAGAGTTGAACGTAAGGCTACTTCTACACTAGCGGCAGCCCGGATCCAGCGGGTGAAGGGTCCCTCTGGATCCGTGCTGCCGCAGGTACATGTGTGGGGCCGGAACTGCGCTCATGTAACTGTTGTATTTTCGCTCCGGCTGCCTCTCAGCAGGGGTTAACGTGCTGCGGCCAGATCCGCGGCCCACCCCCATTACAGTGAATTTGGGGCGGAGCGCGGTTCCGGCCCCACACGTGTACCTGCGGCAGCGCGGATCCGGAGGGACCCTTCACCCGCCGGATCCGGGCTGCCAGGTACTCCCGCAACATCCGCCGATACTTGTCCCTCCTGCTGATAGGGGGCCCCGCAGTGATGGAAGTTGCACGAGGGGGTGCCATGAACGTGTCCCACACCTTGGAGAGTGTTCCCCTGGTGGCTGTGGGCCTGATCGATGTTGAGGGACTCTGGGAGACCCTCTCCTCTCTGCCGCCAGCGATGGTGGGTGGGAAAATCTCCATCATGTTCTGCACGAGTTCCCTCTGGTATTCCAGCAATCGATTCGTCCTCTCCTCTACCGGAATAAAAGAGGAGACGTTATCTTTATACCGGGGGTCCAGGATTGCGAAGACCCAGTACAGTTTGTTCTCCACTATCCGGACAACACGTGTGTCCCGGGAAAAGCAGCCCAGCATGAAGTCAGCCATGTGTGCCAGACTCTGAATAGGCATGACCTGCCCCCACCAGAAGGATCACTTGCCATTTCCTCCTCTTCCTCTTCCGCCTCCTCTCCGCCCCATCCGCGCTGAACCAATGGGACGCACACAGCCTGACTGCTACCCTCGCCGCCAGCATCCTCCTCCTCTTCCACAGCCACCTCCACGTCGTCCTCCTCCTCATCCTCCTCCTCCTGCAACTGCCACCGTGAAGCAGACAAAAGTGTGGTCTGACTGTGTAGCTCCGTTGCGTCTCCTCCTACCCCCGTCTCCTCTGCATGCAATGCGTTCTCCCTTATTGCGATGAGCGATTCTTTAAGGACGCATAGGAGCGGGATGGTTACGCTCACTATAGCGTCCTCGCTGCTGACCTTCTTGGTGGACTCCTCAAAGATACGCAGTACATCGCATATGTCTGCCATCCATGGCCACTCGTGGTTGGCAAACTGAGGGAGCTGAGTTGGAGGCACGCGTGGATTCATAATCTGGTACTCCATCAATGCTCTCTGCTGCTCACACACCCTGGCCAACATGGAATAGGTGGAATTCCAGCGAGTCGGCAGGTCGCACAACAGCCGATGTTCAGGCAAATGGAGGCGTTGCTGGAGTTTTTTAAGCTAGCAGCAGCTACAGTTGACTTCCGAAAGTGAGCGCACAAGCGCCGCACTTTCACCAGTAGCTCTGCCAGGTTGGGGTAAGTCTTTAGAAATTTTTGGACTACCAGATTAAAAACGTGGGCCAGGCATGGTACGTGATCGAGTTCGGCAAGCTCCAGAGCCGCCACCAGGTTACGGCCGTTATCGCACACGACCATGCCTGGTCCTAGCTGCAGCGGCGACAGCCACATCTCCGTCTGCTGCAATATGGCGTCCCTCACCTCTGGGGCGCTGTGCTTCCTGTCGCCCAAGCTGATGAGCTTAAGCACCGCCTGCTGACGTCTCCCCGCGCCAGTGCTGCAACGCTTCCAGCTAGCGGCTGAGGGCGATGTTAAGGCAGAGGAGGAGGAGGAGGAGGGGGGTTTATCAGAACCCATGCTGGCAATCTTGGGCGGGGGTGGTAGGTAGGCCGTCTCTGTTTGCGACCCCGTCCCCGCTTCCACTACATTCACCCAGTGTGCCGTCAAAGAGATGTAGCGTCCCTGGCCGCAAGCGCTTGTCCACAAGTCGGTGGTCAAGTGGACCTTTGCGCTGACTGCGTACCTCAGGGCCCGCCTGATGTTACGCGACACGTGCTGGTGCAGGGCGGGGACGGCACTCCGGGAAAAGTAGTGGCGGCTGGGGACGGAATAGCGAGGTGCGGCAGCCGCCATCAGGTCGCGGAAGGCCTGCGTCTCCACAAGCCTAAACGGCAACATCTCCAGGGCCAGCAGTTTGGAGATGTGGCAGTTTAAGGCTTGGGCTTGGGGGTGACTCGAGGCGTACTTCCGCCTGCGGTCGAACGCCTGAGAGATGGACAGTTGATGGGACGAGGAGTGTGAAGGTGCAGGCAAAGAGGCGGGGGAAGGGGAGGCTGAAGGAGAAGGCCCCAAAGTAGCCGAGGCAGAGGCAGATGTGGAGGTGTCCTGGCTGGAGGTCTGGACCGCAGTGGCAGCACACAACAAAGGGGAAGAGGCAGTGGCAGCAGGACCGGGCGCAGGTTGTATTGCGTTTGCTCTCTCCCACTCAGCCCAGTGCTTGACTTCCAAGTGACGCCGCATGCCTGAGGTGGTCATATTGCTCTTCTCAGAGCCCCTACTCAGTTTTGAGTGGCAGAGTGTGCAAACCGCGTTCAGTTTGTCATCCGCACAAACATTAAAAAATCTCCACACCACAGAAGTACGAGGCCTCGATGGGGGAGCTTCGCGCGACTGCCCGCTGCCGGGAACAGCTTCGGCCGTGCTGGCTGTGGCCTCACTACTCTGTCTGGACTGTCCTCTGCCTCTGGACATCCCTCTGCCTGTGGACATCCCTCTGCCTCTGGACATCCCTCTGCCTCTGGACATCCCTCTGCCTCTTGCTGCCTTTTTCGGTGCTGCGCAGACCACCACCTCTCCACTGCTTTCCCCGCTGGACATCACCCCTGGCCAAGTGGGGTCGGTCATTTCGTCATCCACCACCTCCTCTTCCTCACTCTGCTCCTCCTCCTGCCCACTGGACATTCCAACAGCCTCCCTTGATGGCAACTGCGTCTCATCATCATCATCGCTTATGATAACAGATGCTGGTTCAGGGTCCACATCAGCAGGAGATGGCGAAAACTCAAGTGTTTGGGCATCACTACAAACAAATTCCTCTGCTAGCTCCTGGGATTCTTCCGGCACATCTGAAAAAGGACCCGAAAAGAGCTCCTGGGAGGGGTCAAGGGTGGGATGACTCTGTTGGCCAGGTGTGGAGGAAGGAGGGTCAGAGTGAGACTGTGTGGATGACTGGCTGGTGGACAACTGTGTGAAAGCGCTATCGGCTATCCATTGCACCACCTGTTCAACCTGCTCAGGCCTCAACAGCGGTGTAACTCGCCCCCTGCTTAACTGTCCCATAAAGGCAGGGATTCTGGATGAGTGGGATCCTGGCTGACCCTCACCAGCACGCATT